>JACXSJ010000827.1:72969-159943 GCA_014851325.1 Pentalonia nigronervosa | reverse complement strand
AAAAAAAAAAACAATATTGGCGTTACGATAGCATAGTATACCGATAAATATGTGATAGGTACCCATATCAAAAAGGCAAAATACTGGTTCGGCCCAGTTCAAATATTTAAGTACAAAGCAAGCTGTTCAAAAAAAAAAAAAAACAACTACAATGCAACAGTTTCCGAAAGCGCCGACATTCTGCGGAAAACGTTTTAGTATTATGTCTCTCATTGTTCACATAGTGTATATTAAACCACTATTGTCATCTTATAATTATTGTTCCCAAACTCATAGCATGTTTAAAACGTCATCGCCTAATACGTAATAGTTCAAAACCGTTGATTTTTCTATTACCTAAAACAAGTCACCTTTCTGCTGCACTGTACTGATTCGGGCGAGAATCATAATTTGAAATATATACGATTCGCAGAGAACTTTGCGAGAAAAAAGTAAGTTCAGTAGAAATACATTTCAGCGTCACTCACTCTCTATCATAAAGTGAATATTAAAAATTATAAATATAGTAATCACTAGAAAACTTGATGGGTAATGGTTTGTTATAACCCTGCTCGGGCGTGTGAAAATTTCACGCCACTCAGATCTGTTATATCGCCGCCATCCATAATAATTTATAAATCTTTTAATTTTATGCATTTTAATTTTTCATCCGATTATGATCATTTTTATTTTGTGTCTACCTTCGCCTTTTTGGAAAAAGAGACATTATCACCATGCCACAAGTATCATCTTTAGAGCTATTGACTATTATTTTTATAGTCAAGTCATCACATATTTCTTAATTATTATTAAATCTTTTGCAGAATGCTATATATAAAAAAAAACCATCCTATACTGTTACGCATATTTTATTTTTTTTTTTTTTAAATGAAGGCTTAGAAACAAATATACTGAATTACTGGCGTACATCTTTAATATAGTGAACGTAGTACAGTACCGTATTTTTGGACTCGCAAGGAAAGGCTGTAAAAAAAAAAAAGTTTGGTTATTAAAAAATATTTCGATTTTGAAAAGGCTATACATACTGCTGCAAATGTTGTCTGGCCTTCTATTCAAGTAAAAGGGTGTAGATTCCACCTAGGACAAAGTTGGCACAGAAAGATTCAACAGTTGGGGCTTAGTACCGATTATAAAAAAAAAAATACAGAAATAAGTAATTTTTTAAAACTCTTTTTTGGACTTCCTTTCTTAAATCCACAAGATGTTGAAAACTGTTTTACTGAAGACATCATGGCAATACAACCGCAAGATGCTCGAGTATTAGAATTCACAGACTATATATTAGATTCATATATAAAAAATGACGCTGACTTTCCGCCAGAAATATGGTCAGAATATTTATCATCGACAATACGCACGACTAACAATTGCGATTCTTTCCATAGAAAACTAAATAGTTCATTTAATTCCTCTCACCCTAACATTTATAATTTTATAGATGTTTTAAAAAATATACAAATTGATACTTATATAGCGTTACGAAGTCAGGGCTCAAGAAATAGAATAACAATTGAAAAAGAAGGATATATTAAAAAAAAAAAATGGAAGAATTAGAAACTAAAAAAATTAATCAAATTGAATTTGTGAGGCAATTGTCATTCAAATTTTTACCTACTTTTATATAGACTTTTAAGTTAATAAATGACAAAGTAAGAAAAATTCAACAGCTTAGTACCGATAAAAATATGCAATTTTAAATAATAATTAATAATAAATTTTAATTATTAAAATTTTAATATAAAAATACCCGGGGACGCAATTTACATATACCCAAAAAATACTCGGGACGCAATTTACATCAAAAAGGTATATTGGGACGCAACTTACAGTCACCCAGTCTAACTTCACTAGGCATAAAATGTATAAGCTATTATAATAATTGATCTAATTAGGTACCTAATGGTGGAGTTTACCAAGTAATGAAATGATTTTTAAAAAGAAATAATTTGTAATTGTATAATATTATTATATAAAAAAAAAATTGGTACTGCTTGGTCAATTACATCGAATTTCAAAAACTGCTTATAACTGTTTTTGGGTTTTCTTACAAACCTGTACAAACGACCTACAAATGATTGAGTTGAAAAATGGGGTTTTCGAAATTTTACTTATTTCTTCATCTTTTTTATGAAATTATTATAACTTTTTTGGTTTTTATTACAAACAAAAATGTTGTTTTTACAATAATTTACACACTGTTTATTAACTTCGTGTACAATTAATATGCGTTTTTTTTGATTTTGGGTTGTGTAATGTATGTCTTAATAGTATTGTTCATGAGTTTATTTTTATTATTTAATTATGGTATAATAAATAAATTATTACTGATATATAATAAAAGACAATATTTTATTATGCGCAGCTGACATCGTTTAATGTTTTTTAAGATGTATCAAAATTTTTTATATTATATATTTTTTTTTTTTTTAATTAGCCTGGTTCACAATTTTTTTATTTTTTTGTTTAAAATGCTTTTTTTATCTATTCCTAGTATTGTCCCTTTTTTAATTTTTATCATGCAAATACTATTGGTCTTTAATGAATTTCTTGTATTTAACTATGCGTGTAAATAATTTATAGTCTCATTTTATTACTCTCAAAATATTATTGTTCGACATTTTGATCGTTAAGCTAAATGTTTTCCATCTCATATAAATGCTGGATCTTGTCACACAAGCGTAATTAGTAAAACTTATATATATATATTTCATCCCATATAATAATAGTATTTATATTTTTAGATATTATGTTGTTTCATCCAAATGTTACATTTTATTTCGATAACATTCATAATTTGTACACTCTTTCGTTGTGTATCTAATAAAAAATAATCTTTTTTTATTCTTAATACTTCATATTTTACACAGTCGATTATAACAACATTTATCTTTATTTAACTACACGAACATTAGTCATTTTTTGTTATCATACATACTATACAGTTTATTTTTGAACGTTATTTTTAATTTAAAATAAGACACATAAAGTTGACAACTATATCTCGACGGTTCTTTATTTTATTACCGTATTTTCCCTTTTCTTATTCCACTAAAGTATTAAGATTGTATAAAGGTGAGTTATTATATGACTATGGCTTAACTACAAAATACACAGCATTAATCCCATATTTATTCTACCTATATACGATTGCGACACGCTTTATACAAACACACGTATAAACGATACTTTCTACGAACGCGGAGATTTATGTGCTAAAACAATAAACCTACAATATTTTACAAACAAAATAATCTAAAATTTGTTTAAATATAACTAACCGCAGTCGTTTGTTTTAATGTGATGTAAAAATATTAGAACTGATGGCATTTTTAACTTTTTTTTTATAGGTCTCTGATTAAAAGAATTTAAAACAGATTTAAACTATTGTTATAATTATTTTAAGAAATATCCTTTCAAAATAAATATGTTTTTATGTTTAACGACAATATGTTCACGTTTTTCATAAAAATATTAAATTTTTTGGCATGAACACGTAATATAATCTAATATTTCAACCGACACATGTATACCTACAACAAAGTGCAGAAGAATATACGCAATAAAACGGTTTGAAACATACCTAACGATATTTTTACCTGAAAATAAGGATAATAATTGGATACACATTTTTTTTCGGGACAATAATAACGAGTACAAGTTTGGATACATCATATTATTTTAAAAATACCACATTTGAGTAAAAGTTTTAAATTTTTTTTTTTTATTATTTTATTTATTGTAGCTTATATTAAAGAAATATATGATCACATTATTATTATCTAACCTAACCTAACGAAGAGAATGTTTTCCAATAATATAGTTACTTGTCTAAGTGCCAACTACTTTTTTGCCATTTTAATTTAAAAATATGTTGATTATGAATTGATAGGTATATGTATTGTATTAAATAAATATAAAATCAAAAATCTTTATTTTCGTCTTTTGCTTTTTATTTTACAACGTAGTGGCCAAAAAATATACGTGTATTGCATAAATATTATTATGTTATCGTTAATTTTATTGCACCTAAACGTGTCTCGTAAATTACATGTTCCAAATGGAATTCTCCGATTTCTCAAGTAAAATGATGATCATATTTATCCAAGAACATTTTATTCGAAATGTCCAATTTTTGTACCCAAATGTGTTGGATTTTATGTCAATTTGTCCAAATTTTCACCGCCCAGAAGAATGCCATAAGTGTGGTGGCCTAATAACGATCGAAATTTATATGGGGTAGCTATATACATATACTTTCTAGCCCTTAAAAAAAAATTAATCACATTTCCTGAAAATTGTTCACTCCGTCACGAGACAATATTTGTAATATAGGTGGTACATTTATAAATAGCTATATGTTGTAAATTGGATAAATCAGACATAGACGTGAGCACCTGTGGGAGGGAGGGAGATTACAATTTTTAAAACCGATACCGCTGTATAATAATTACGGTAAATGTCATGTTGAACGGTGTGATGATGATGATGAACTGCAATTATTCTGTAAACCGTCATAATCAAATATAATTTCATATTATTATGCTCGAGTGTAGTCAACGCGACAAACTACTATTTTTCGGGATTCGGGTTCGATTCAATTGTTCCGCAAAAATTGTACACATTAATGAAAAAAAACCGCGAGGTGACCGATAAAATTATGGGTACATTTGTGCCCCAACGTAGCCCATTTGCACTCGAAGGGATGTGGACAGATGTGCACGAAAAATTTAGATACTGCCTGCCGATTTATAGTCTATATGCGCCCATTTCGCATACAACATTGCCGCCAAGCAAATTCTGTACGTTATTTCTCTTCATTTAATATAGGTTTCATATTGTAAAATATATTGATAGTCTAAATTGTATAAAACGATAATAATTGTATAATTTAAAATTAAAATAAATAATAAATGTAACTACTTTTGATAATATTTGAACATATGTTTTAAATAAATGAACTTAGACATTTTATTATCGTTCAAATCATAAATTTTTAATCTATTGTTTTTTTTTGTTTTTAAAAACACTATTTTTGCTATTTTTTTTTTTTTAGATGTTTATTAAGTTTATATGTATGTAACTGTTAGTTTGTATTTTTTTATTTAAAACATGAATAAATATGACAATGTTGAAATGAGCTTTTGTGAATTTAATTTTGAGTGAAAAGACTCGCAGCTATTAGTAGTATGTTCCGATGTTATTTTTCTTGATGCCCAAATACATGAATTGAATTTTGCTACCCACATTTCGGTACCTACTTGCCAACCTTTTTTTGTGTGTATATATACACGATTTATAGTAGAAAAAATACTTTGATTTTTAACTTCAATATCTTTTTTGGTAGGAAATCTGGTAACTATAGTTCATACTTTTGGGAGGTTAAAATTAAAAATTCCTTGTACTTTTCAATTATTTACTAGGATTTCCATTTTCTACCTATAACTATATACGATGCCTACATCAATGTAAGCTGAAATTTAATTATTATATAGAAAAAGCATTTAATAATTTATGTAATGAATAATAAGTATATAATATTTTATGTCAATCGATAAAAAAATAATGCAAAAATGTTGTCATCATACGGGGTTTGTACCACGGACATTATTTACTCGTTGATTAAAATCGATTAATTTCACATTTAACGGATTAAATCACCACTATTTTTCTAAATCGTACCGACAAGAAATGTGAAAAATATATGTAGTCTTCTAATTCAACTTTCCGGTGACCTCGCCGCTCCTACTCCAGTGTCTAAGAGGTTTTAGCCATCAAAGAGCTCAGTTAATCAACAACACATCTATTTATATCGACGACTTCATTACTGACGTACAGTGGATAAGCTATTTCCGTATGTATTTAAATACGGTTTGATTGTTATCATGGTAACGAATTAAATAAACGGTTTACTATACGTATATGTGTCTATCCGAGATTCAGTATTATGATAATCAAAAACATAATAATATATTAAATAAATTATATATGCTCACCTCCATTTTTCCCTTTAAGTGTACTGTTTATTCGAATCCTGATTTTTCGAAACTTTAAGTATACCTAAAGATCATATTTTCAAATTCCTTTTTTTTTTTGTATTACTTAAGAAGTGTCCTGTGGTGATACAAATTTCAATTTTTAAACGAGATCTCTCAATTTTATTGCAAATTATTTAGTGGACGATTTATTAAAAATGTTGATATATCTAAATAAAAAATCTAATGAGTAGTTTCTGTGTTTTTAAAGTGTTTTGTACTAAGGATAATAATACTTAAAAATGGTTCTACAAAAATATAAACTTTAAGTGCCTACCTAAATTTAGATGTAATATTAAATGTAGTACATTTTATTATATCTGACCACTTTTACAAATTATTTATATTAATCAATAGTAATAAATCTATTAACATTTTCAAATTATCAAAGTCTTCATATCTACTTATTGACACATTAATCATTTTCATGCACATATTATATTTAATACATAAAGTTATATAACTCAAAACTTTGATTTAGATGCATTCAATTTACCTAAAAAAAAAAAAAATATCAGTTGAATAATTTAAAGTGAAAAAGGGAGGTTCCTATTTGTAAAAAACAGAAATTTTTATTGTCACAGGATCATCCGGTACAAAAAATCTCAAAAATTCAAATATATTTAAAAACTCTTAAGAATAAATTACATTGTCTTTAAATATCATTAAACTGTGAACTCCAAAAACAGTCGTATTAAATACTGCACACAAACGTATCGTTTGCTATTTAATATATTAAATAATAGAAAAATTCATTGTAATTAAAAAGTAACAAATTGTAATTAAGATATTAATACGAGTGTGTGACATTTTATACACGTGGAGGAATTTCGTTAATTAGATCAATACTGATTAGCAACTCGACAAGAAGACACAACAAGGGAAGTTCACATTTTAACATGCGGAACCGAAACAACATAAATATTCTATTATAGTCTTATAGATATTAAGTTATATGCCTTATCTTAAAGATAAGATTTCAGTTAGAGTTATAGGTTTAGAATGCATATACAAGGAGGGGAGGATGAACAGTGTCCGGCGGAGTTGATACGAAATCGGCGGAATCGATATACGCCCTAATTTATTACTTATAAATTTTGGTCTTTAGGAGCGATAAGTAATATCATAACCACTGACCTGTGGCCCTATTGGCGTGGGGGAGAACTAAGTAACATACTAATAAATGGGGTATTTTGGGGTATAACTTAAGCATACCTATTGTACATACTGAATTGATTTGAAAACGTTGGAGCACAAAAATCCCAATTGCTGCGGCCTGTGTTACTATCTAGGTATAACATATTGACACACAAATACCTTTTAAAACCACCCAACTTCAAGAAGCTCTATCTTGTCAACGAATTAACGAAAAATGAAAATTTGAACGTGATAATTCGTGAGAAAAAAAGCCTTACTAATTATGACATTTTAAGTATGGGTTGCCATTTGAAAATCAAAAGTTGATGGTGGTTTACCTAATAAATATAAATGTGAAAAATATTAAACAATTATATAATTCTAGAACAGCTAGATCTAAAATTTTGAAAAAAGTGAATACTTTTTGAGATAATGATTGTTTTACGCTTGATGAATCACCCTATATATAGTACATATATATTTGTTATTAATCACATACATATTATACAAATTGACTTCCATAGATATGAAACTTTTATAAATTTGAAATGCTATAAAATGTGCTGTACATACATTGTATATGGCATGATTAGAAACCAGTGGTAGGTAATAACCAATATAAAAGTTTATTTTCTATGATTTTCGGAATTTGAGTTTTATAGCCGAAAAGGTGAGTCTTATAATAGATTTTTTTAAATGAATTTGAATATGTCCGGGTCGTTTCACAAGCGATATTTTCGAGTCTAATAAGCGACTCAACCTTATGTCCGGGAGTCTTATAATCGGCGTCTACTGTGTAATTACGCGTGATAATAATATTAAGTTATTCATTTGCAAATATTATACGATCGTCGCTACCTCGTGACGGTCATCGCCGTTCTCGCCTATAATATTATTGCCATACTTAGCTAATAGTATTCCGTTAAGTTACGCATGTTTGGTCAGAATGGCAGCGGCGGCGGCACTATCAAAAGTTTACGGGGCGGTAATTTCGCAGCGGGAGCGTGCGCCCGCATGTATAATCGTCTCGAATCAAGTCGCTCGGTTGGGCCGCCCAGTGTAGCTTTTCCCATCGGATCAGCATCCGGCCGGCGAGGGTGGCGGCGGCGGGATGGATGTTTTTCAAGCACAAGAGCAAATAGTATGATATTCGAGCGCGGCCGGTTGATGGAGATTTGAACGAAAAAAAAAAAATATATAATATACATATAAAGTCCGATAGGGGTGGGGGTAGCAGCGTACAAAAATGAGAAGAGAGTTTGTTTTTAAGCAGAAACGCCAATAAAACATCATTTGCGGGACGGGGCGAGTGCGCGCGAGGTATATAAACTATAAAGCATATATATATCACAGCGGCCGCGCGTATATAATAGGAGAGAAAAAGCTGTTCAGTTCGGTAATCCCCGTACGGGCGGGAATCACGACGACACACAAATGAAAAGAAGAAAAAAGCGCAAATACACTCTCACTCACTCTCTCTCTCTCTCTCGACGTCCCTCGCCCGAGTATTTGGGTGGCTTCGTGTGTCACTCCGCGCCGTAGTCTTTCCCGTAATGTCGACCGGCCAACGTGCTCACAACACACTCTCGCAGCACAGCGCATATTTTATATACATATTATATTATATACTCGCGTATATTATGTATCTAAAATATTAAACAGTGTGCATGACTACTCCCGACGAGCACAATGCGCGGAGTGGTTCTCGACACTTGTACACCGCGAGATCGACGACCGGGACCTTTGTGCAGTTTTTTTCCCTCTCACCCTCTCTCTCTCTCTCTCTGTATGTATATATATATATATATTTTTTTTTTAATGCGTCCAGCAAACAATCGTTTGTATTTTAATCGTTATTCGTTCGCAGCTGTTTTCGGGCACGCCGACGACGACAATATAATAATAACGTACACTGCAGCATTATGCATTATTATTATTATTATTATGTGTACGGTCCACTTGTGTCACCACGCGAAGTAGAAACTGCACGCCGCCGAGCTTTGGTACAATAATATACGATATTATTATTATGGTTATTATTATGTATTATATTATTATATTGTACAATATTATGAAATATCGTATAGAGTGTAATATTTTCGCCAGCGATGTTGTTTTTCGCGACGTTTATCGACACCGTTTTTTGGCTTACACAGATCCCCACTGCGAATATCATCATAACACACGAACGACCTCCACATCTGCCATCACGTTGCCCCGTCCTTAATAATTATTGTTCGTTCGGCATATTATATTTTGTATAGGTACTTATAATATGTAATATCGTATGCAAATTATTAATTGTTCGGCGTTTTGCCGTGCCATACTCGCTGCAACCACTCAGCGTAGAAATAATAACAATATCGGGTAATCCTCGTTGAGGTTCGTGTCAAGAACCTCGAAACCAGTCCGCCGCTTAAATATTATCATTATTATTTGTTTTTGTACTGAAATTGACACATCGTTTTAATTTTTGAAAAAAAAAATACGATTCGACAACACTTATAGTTCACTATTCGGTTCATAACAGTATGTTACATGATGACTTCTTGTTGCAGGGTTGAGTTTCGTTCGATGATGATTATGATAATTATACTTAATAATATTGGAGCTTGTTGAAATTGTAATATTTATTCCTCATTTTCTCATCATCCTAGTGAAAGGCTCATTTCTCAAGTAAATGGTTGAGTAGTGTGGGGAATAGCAAGACAAAAAGTATTACGAGTGTTTCGAACTGGAACCTTTATTTTTATAACTGCAAGGAAGGATAGTCAATAGAGCCAGAGAGGAGTTTTCGAAAAACAGATATATTATGTTGGCGACAACGATTGGTCAAAGTGGAGAGATTTAGAAAACGGAGAACGGGAGTATAGTCTTAAAGTACACAATTAATATTGAAAATATATTTAATAAAACTTAAAAATCTGTGCTGAACACGCTCCAGTTACTTCTATACAAACGTCCGCAGTCTCAAACAAATGAGCCGTATTCAACAATTATAGGTCAACAAGAGAAAAAATTATTGCTTTAAGAGAGTTAGAGAGTTTAAATTTTCTATCTATTCTTTTAATAAAACATAAAACCTTAAACACTTTGTAAGTTGCATGTGATATTGTCAATATTATGAAAAAAATAAACCTAAATTATTATTTTATTTCACATTATTGTCAGCAGTTACAAACTAAATTATTCAAATAGTCGTCCTTGTTAGGTACGAGATGTAAATAATATTATTATGTGATATTGTATTTCTAAATATTAAATACTAAAATAATAGCCCAATTGTATTTTTATTTTCAAATCTATGATGATTTCTCTATTGAATATGACTCTCCGCTCGATTTAAAAAAATATTTATATAGGTACCATAATGCAAACTTACCTGGATAAATTTTGGTTCTAAAAAGTTCTTGAGGAAGAGTAAATATTTAAAAATATTTGAATATTGTTTAAATCCATTTATAGTTGCATTTAAATACTTATTGTAATATATATATATGGATAATTTTTCACTTAAGTATTTAAATACCAATTTAAAATAAATTTGAAAAGTATTTTTTCATTAAGTACTCTATATTTATGTAAATAATGAATCTTTGTCTTGTAAACGAAAAAAAAATGCAATTGCTACTAAATGAGTTGTTTATTTTCTATATATTATTTACTAACTTATATTATTATAATTTTTGGTAAATATATACAAACACCTTAATTTTTCTGGAACTAAAATTAATGTTAATTGCACGACACAATTGCATGAGTATATTTATGTAGTGAAAATATTTAATTTTTCTGGATATTATTTGTAATTAAAATAAGTACAATATTCAGCTGAAAAAACAGACTACAAGACGAAAAACTTTTTTTATTTGACAAAAAAATATCAAACTATACCTATTAAATAAAAAATACATTTATATTAAATATAAAAAGAATTGAATAATTGAACTTTGAAGTTAATTTGTTTTTATTCACTCCTACTTACGTATTCTAATTGTTTTATTGCTTAATGATGTTTAGGTTTCTCAAAAAACAACACGAAATTTTATGGAATAATATTTCGTTATTATAAGGGAAGAAAAAAGTGTATGAATATCAGTGGTATTCTTTCTTATATAAACATAATTTAATGTTTATTTCTTTTTTAATAAATAACAAATTAGTTACGAACACAGTAAAAAAAACTGTGATTGAATTCAAAGTGATTTCAAAGGAATATTTTTTCATTTGCATTGTTAAAATAATTAAATGAAATGTAATAAATTAAACAATGTTGTTATTGAATAATTAAATATTATTTGACATTTGTCTCCATTCTGATAATTATTGTTGTGTACGTTTCATCATACATAAAATACTGTTATCCCATATAATATAATATTATGATTTATGAACGAAAATCTTTGCAATTTAATATTTCTAATAATAATAATAATTTATTTAATGCCCTGATGGTAAATAATACAACGAATACAGAATATAAAAATAATAGACACAATAACTTAAATATTGCAAATACAATTCATAACAATAAAAACAATTAAATTAGGTACTTGAACAAAATAGATTTCAGATAATTAATATTATGGTAAAATGAATAAAAATCTTTAATATTATTAAAATTCATAATCATTCTGTTAATAGGTTTAAAATGGCTCTAATTTTGACGATGGTGAGTAATAAAGAAAGAAACGTTATTTCTAAAGTTAAAATATAGCACATTAAAAAAATATAAATAATTATTATTCGTTTAAAATTAAAAACAAAAAAAAACCGTTGATATTATTATATATAAAAATGTATTTTAAATAGGTCTGACACATTAAAGACCCCTTGAGCAGTTTTTTTAAGAGCCACCATAATGACATACAAAAGCCCCCCAAAATATATCGGTACATGACATTTTATTAAAACGACACATTTTATCAAGTGTAAGTATATTTATAAATACATTATTACTTGTATACGATTAGAATATAAAGCTTTTATTATAGGTAATCAGTTACATGTTATAAATTACTCGTCAATACAAAACAACAAAAATTTATAGCTAAAATATAATATGATAAAAGTAACTTTTCAAATTAATTATTTTGAAACACAATTAGGATTATGTAAATATTAAAAAACATATTATATAAAATATATATTATTATTATGTGAGTATTATTTTTTTAATCCATTAGATAGGTAAATAGCATATTTTATCGTAGTTAAACGATGAGTACCAATAACCCAAACCAACTCATCAAAAAACAAACATACATGCTTTAGAATTCACCGTTCGTGTTGTTTCGTTTTATTTTTGTGTTTTATCATTATTATAATACTATCTAACATATCCCGGACGGCTTTTGCGCCTTGAAATGCTTTACTAAAAAAATGTTTATTATCGACGCTGCTCCGAACCCGTCGATATATTATTTATAAATGGCTGACCGAATACGCAGAAACAGTCGAACGGTGGGCGTACAAAAAAACGTTCCATGTGGAAACACTCCGAAGACTTCTTTCAGACCATATCAAAGGATCGTGCCGTCGTGGAATGATATTTCCTTGACAAAATAATATGATTTACAACCGCCCGTTATAGGTTTTAATGGGTTTTCTTTTTTTTTTTTTTTTTTTTTGTACAAGCACTGATTATTCACACAAATAATATTGTTCGCCATTGCATCGTAAACCGCGGTGGCATTTTAGTGTTTTCTTTTTTTAACACAAAGTCGCAAAACGGTTTAATGTGACTATAAAAAAAAATCACATTGTAACTATCGGATGCCAGTCAAAATAAAAATATACGCATGTTTCCGTCGCGGCGAAAAACGCGTACTCGTGATATTATATATTAGTGTGTGTGTGTGTAGCGTATTAAAAAAAAAATGTGCACCGAATGACGTGTGAACATCCGAAGGAATACATATATTATTATTATTATTATTATTATTATTATTACACAATAACGCGAGCTATTTTAGACACTGTCTGTGTACGCTCGGCGGCCACACTATATCGCCCGCAGCAAAGTCAATATAGTTCTTTAACGTTTTAATTGCCTAATTGAATCGCCAGTAATCTTTCAACACGCGCGTGCGATAAAATGCGACACGAAAATTGCTGTTAAAAAAAAAAGAATACCAAGCCAAACAATTTTCGTTTATCATTACTATTATTATTGTAATCTTTTTTTTCTCGTCCCCGCTTAAATTTTCTTTGGCAACTAATATCGAATTTTTAAATAGATCAAAAAAAAAAAAAAACAGATAAAAATAATAAAAATTACATAAAGAATAAAAAAATAATAACCTCATCGTAGAGAGAAGGAGAGAGAACAATCGTCAATTAGTCGTCAGTTATTGTCAAAATATTCCACATATACTGACACGTGCAATACATATTCCATATTTATGAAATATGTGTCAAAAAAATTTTCAGTTTGTCGCGAATAGCTGTAGAAATAATGTTTTTAATATATATTCTTGTTTTTATCATCTTTAAATATTGTAAGACATTTCAAAAAAATATTATATTTAAACGTTTGTATAGTGTTGTTTTTTGTATTTTATATTATTATGTAGTAAATAACATACATTTATAAATTACAGGTAGGCGCAATTCTGCAGTACGCCAGTAACTAAAAGAAACGTATAGCTGCAATGTTCAAATTAAAATCAATATAAAAAGGTATTCAGTGAATTATGATTTTTTTTTCTTTTTTAATAAACTACAATACAATAATATTTAAATCCTATTAATTAGCAACATTTTTAAAATCTTCCAAATAAAGAAAAAAAATTATAAATTTGAAACAATTGCATAACATTTTAAATATCATATATTTAGATGGACATGAAAACTTTTACTATACTTTTGGGATATAACATGTGCTACGGTATAACATAATATTATTACACTGCATCCACTTATTGAAATTGTTTATTTCATAAAATAAACGTCTATGTACTTCATCAACAAAAAAACCTATAATATTAAAAACGATTTGGAAAATTATAATTATTCACACAGCCTGAACAACTATTTGCTATTTGTGCGAAATTATCAAATAAGTGTCAAATAAATGTAGAAATATAAAATGTTTTCTATAGTAGTTATACTAGAGCTATTTATTTAAATATTTTGTTACTTATTTATTTTTTATAACTATTATTTTATTGTTTTAAATTGCATTATTTTGGTTTTTATTAAAATAATATAAAATACTGTCAATGTCGTATGTTTGGTTTCTAAATCATAATTTCTATTGTAGTTAATCCATAGTTTTGTTATTTTTTTGTTACGATTCGATAACTTGTATTCTTATTCACCCTAATCAATAATATTTGTAGTAAGTAATTATACCAACATGATGAATAATCTAAAACTTATCATTTTTACTGTATATCTAATTTCTCATCAATGCAGTGATTTCATGCAATATAATAAATCTAGAAAACAGAAAAAATATAGAAAATATGAAATTATAAATAAATAAAAGTATTTTAATATTTTGTCTATGCATTATAGTACCCTATATTAGTCTATGTAAATAGGTACCGAATACACTATCGTAGAAATAAAATATAGTTACAACTGATTAAACGATATGGATTTTAATCTATTCACTAAAAAAAAAAATTTGAAAAATATGCACTTTAGTTAGAAAAAAAATCAACATTTAAGCATAAATAAAGAATAAATTCCGTTTAATGGATATCCCGTGAAACTGATGTGGCTATTTAATTTATTGACCGACGTGACATACAATAATAGTTTTAAATAAAATCAATAATGAAAAACAACAGAAGGTATTATGGTTGTACGAATCTTAAGATTATTTTAAGAATAGATAATATTTTAAACATTATTAAATTTTTCGATACAATCAACGTGAATATAATATTTTAATATACTTTAACACTTGTATGATTATGTTTATGCTTAATTTTTTATTAAATATGAATGCAAACATTTTATTTGTAGACAAATAAAGTGTTGGAGGGTTTTTATTATTTATAGTTTCTTTGAAACTTTTACAAAGTTTCAAATTAAATTGTACTTATTATAAACATATTTTTTTTCATCAAAGAGGTTTTAAATTAAAGATTTATTTTTATTTGTTAACTAGAACGAATCATTTAATTAGTTTTAACCATAATTTAAATTTTTGTAATAATTATTACTTGTAAACAATTTAATTCAATTTTTTTTTAATAATAATAATATAAGTATTTATAATTACAAAAATATTATATCAGTGCTTGTTTAAAATTTTGTTCATTTAATACACCATTAAACAGCGTTTTTAATCATTATGGCACGTTACGCTTTATTTTAAAACAGATATTTAAGCTAAAAACAATAATGTTCTGGAGGCGCTATGGAGGTTTATCCGTTATCGTGGTTTGAGAATTTTTTACAATGTTCAAATTACTCAAAAAAAAAAAAAAAAAAAAAAAATGCTACCAAAAACGAATTATTATTGCTTACTATTATTATACGCTAAGTTTAACATTATGGTACATAATAGTTTACCGATTAAAGATACAAATCGAGTATTAGGGTGGTATATAAAATAAAGAAAATTATCTTAATATGTTTGAAACCGTTTCCTCTAAACACAAACTACAAAAACTAACCGACTAGTGATTTACCTTTTTTTGTGTTGAACGAGGGAAGGGGGTAGTGTATCGCATCAACTTAAATATATGAGGTTCCTATTTGTATGCAAATGTTATTTTGATTTTAATTACTGTACCTATATTAGTATCTCGAAATGGGTTTGAGTAATAAATTGAGCTTATCGGGAATTTTTCATCTTACATTTTATGAGATGTTATACGATATGGGGTAGATACATAAACAAAACCAAAGTTATAATACTGTTATGATTACTAGAATGTTTCAAAGCAAATGCTAACACCTACTTAGCACGTAAGACTGAAATGTAAATAACTTAGCCACGTATAAAGGGCGACTGTATATAATATACCTACCTCGTATACTAAGTCTTCCTACGAGTCGCATGAAATAGTAGTTTTCTTATCATTATATCCAAATTAACTTACCATAAGTACAAGTGTAGATTACAGAATTTTAATAACCCCTTTTAAAAAAAAAAAAAAAAATGTTTCTATTTTAATGATTAACTCGTTTATATATATATATATATATATATATATATATATATATATATATATATAATAGAAAGTGTCTTAACTGACTGATCAACGTAGAGCCTAGACTATGGTAGCTAGAGACTTTAAATGTTCATTGTACCTTTGTACCATCGCGTAGGGATATAATATGAAAGAATTTTTCAAAATTCATATTTTAAAGAGGTCTTTAAACAAGGGTTTTGAGATTTACGATGGAAATCAAATTTTTTTTAATGGTTACCATTGGTTACTCTAACAGATGAGGAAAAATCTTGCATATATAATCGTCGCATTTATGGCCTTGAAGGAATATAAACTTGATTGAAATTACACCGTAAAACAAATATGAGCGTTGAATGTTTTAGCTTATATACTCAAAAACTACTTGACAATTTTTTTTTATTTTCACAGGCAAAGTCGGGAAATCTCTTGATTAGAATTAATGCATTTAAATGTAAAAGAAGACGTTGGCTTATTCAAAGTCAATATAGACTCCAAAACTACTAGGGCGTTTTCAATAAAAGTAATATCAATAGATTCTTTTAGACTTGGGTTGGTTTATAGCTTATTTGTTAACCCTTATAGGTAGTTTAAGGGTAACTTCTCGTGTTTTTTATCGGCTCACGTAAAAAGAAAATGTTTTTGTTCATTTCAATTATTACCATTCGTTACATATTATATTACTATTTTAATATTAGTATAAATATAGCATACACAGTTTTTTAGAAATATATATATTTTTTAAAACACATTTTTGGCACAGGCTACTTTGAGTGGGACAGCTAGTAATGTATATAAGCCTACATTATATTTTATTAACAATGAATTTATAAATTAAAGTATAAAAAAAAAATTGAAAAATAATAACAAATGTTTTATCGGGCAAGAAACATACGGCCGCCAACGCCAAAAGTAGTTCAATTGAATACTGTGAATTCAATTGAATATTATGAAAACAGGGTTTTCCATAATTAGGTAAGGTATATGATATTTTAGATTATTTCATTTTATTTTTCCAACAAATCAATTATTTAAATAAAAAAATTATGACAAAAATACTCATCGACGCGCAAAAATATACAATTTAATAAACTTGATAAAATAAAACATTAAGTAATAAAAAAAAAAACACATTTTTAATAGACGATTCTCGGCCAACGTCTCCGTGATGTCCCCTAGCTGGTTATCGTGTTAATTATTATGTGACCGCAATTTCTACATGCTTCTAATAATCCTGAACAACTCGTACTCGATCAAGGGATTTGGCCGCAATTCACCAATACCGAGAAAAACATGGTGAGCGGCTGGGGCAGGTAGAACGATCCGCCAGAAGGTACGTGTCGAAGACTGCAGCAAAAAACTTTAAAGGCACGGTAATAGGGTACAGGTAGTCGGCGGCAGCGGTGGCTGAGCAAGGAGATGATAGACGCGTCAGGGATATATATAAATGTGGTAGGTACCAATTAACAGACGTGGGTGAAATATTTTTTTTAAAAGTACTTGGAATACTCGAATGCTAATGAAAAATAATATTCCAAACAATATGTATTCGAATACTTCGTGCAAACAGTATTCCGAATAAAGTATCTAAAATGCTATGAAAGTATTCAGAATTCCTACTTTTGAAATATTTTTTGTTTTAGATATTTAAAAAATTATATTTTTCGTCGGGACATTTGAAATTATTGCTCGTGTATATTGTATCTGTTTAAAAAAAAAAAAACTTTAAATTAATCACTAAACACATTTGCGATATTGTACTCTAAAGTCATTTCGAATACTCGAAAACCTACACTGTAGGCATTCGGAATACTAACTACCTACCCCATACAAGTCTGCCAACCGTTGATATCAAACGCATGATGCAGAAACGGCATACAGCACCTATCTTCCACTAAATACACACTTAGTGTGTAGGCAAACGGAAAACGGAGGGGAGAGAAACGATAATGGCGGTGTCACTCGCTCAGGAGCTTTTGAACGATAAAGAAAATATGCTGGCATTAAACGGGATGGAAAAAAAGGTGCGTAACGACGTTAGCGGTCGAGAATGGCAAATCTGCTGAAGTAGGTAGGTGGTACCTATTAATTATATTATAGCCTGGGCTCACAGATTTGTAAAAAGAAATTCCTCGTCCTGCACGACGGTACGAGTCTCCTCGTCAGATTATCGGTGCCCACAGTTCCCCCGTCTCGCGCCACTACTCACTGTGTACTCGGAAGCACAATCGTTCAGCTCTGTGCAGATAAGATATTATTATTATTATTATTAATCCGGTCGCCGCGGGCCCACCGCGCCGTTTCGCGCGCACGTCACGGCGGCGACTTGTCTGAAAAGTCGTTGGCACGGATCGCGCCCGGAGTTGGCCAGCTCATCGGTCACGTACGCTGCCATACGCACAGTGCACAATATATCGCCCCACTTAACCATATTATTATGACTACAATGATATAATACGGCGTGTACGATGATGCTGACAAATTGCCGGGTACTACCATATACACATTAAAACAATCCCCCCCCTCTCTCGAGGACCGTTTCGGTCTGGGCCCATCGAAGTATTTCGTACGGTCGCAGTCGTCGTCGCGATTCGTGTATTATTACAAATTTTATTATTGCATACACACGCGCACGCGCGAATGCGTGACGACAAATTGCGCACACATAATATTATAACTGCGATAATACGTCTTCGTAAAGTGCAGCTGACGGCTATAGTACAATATCATTATGTTTTTGGACGATGTAAGACGAACAGCGTCTTAGCGGTTGTTAGAAAAATAATATTGTGCTGTAATAATAAACCGCGCGACAACAATATTACTTAACTATCTGCGCGGTAGACCACCTGCGGACATGCCCAAAGTTGTATATGACCATAAACACTATATAATAAATTATGTATATTTAAATCGTTAAGTTATACATTATTAACATAAAAATCATTATTGTTTAGAGCTTGTGAATACGTCATTATCGCGCGAGCTTTATTACAGTAATATTTAAAATGACGGGCTAGCCTACATTATCGTAGACCGTACTGCGCCTATAATTGCATTGTATTCAATGCGTAAATTTGACGTCGACAGGAGAAGATTAAGTTTTTTTGTAGATTGCCAATTGCATTTTTTTAACGTATTTTTAATTATGGTGAAACTGTGTGATTCCTGATGCACGTCAAATGTATATTATGTTTCTGTTTTTTAGAAATTCGATTTAAAAAAATGTTAATCCTTAATTTATAAACAATAAACAATTATTATATTTATTTATTTTTCAAGAAGATAATGAATCACACTAAATATATCCATGTGAGGGCTCATCGTTAGTTTAGAATTTGCACAGTACAGGTTACACTTTTGGAAAATGTTTTAATAGTAGAAGAGCTATAATTTCGTATTTTTCTGTTGTTAGATTATGTTTTGAATGAATGTTTTCACGCTATAATCATGTTATTGGATGCGTTCGAAACATAACAATCAACTGATTTATATGCATTAATTTATTGTGGAAAATTAAAATCGCGTCGTCATATTGTGTGAATGTTATTTAAAGTCCCTCGTCTTATTATTAACTATTTAGCCTCGCAAAACTACTAAATTTTCTTTTATTACACGCAATTTATTGTTCGATGATCATTTGCAAAAAATCTTAATACCTCGTGTATTATTGCTACCTAATTCTGCAATTGTCAAAATAAAACTAAGTTCAATTTTCCAAATTAATAGGTGTATATTTTCTACACATCAATATATTAATTGTTAATTAACCGCATATTGAATTAACATTGTATAGAATTCAGGTTAATAAAAAGTAATGATTGTCACAAAAAAAAAAAAATTTAAAAGCCCACTTCATTGTAGAATCAATATATTTATCGATCTGCTCAGAATCTAACATAATAACAACTTGCTACAATACCGTACGTTTATTTTATTCCAAAATCTAAAAAAAAAATGTATGGACTAAACAATCTACATGTCTATGTGAAATTTATTATTTATGGGTAACACCGTTATAGTGCGATACTATTGTAAATTGAAATTTAATATATTATTATTAACCATCCAGCTGAGTGGCCCAGTTCGAATTAATTAATCGGCCGTTTAAAACCATCTGCAGAGTATCAGACACTCTCACGACATATATTATACAACTATACATATCTACTATCGGATAAACGCTAATGATTTATATATGTACGTTTTAACTTTTAAGTTTAACGATATATTATGGTACATATTATTTTAAAATTAGTTGAGCATACAATAGACTTACTTTTGAAATAAGTGTGATGATATTATGGTTGATAATGAAAAACTATATGCATTTCGATTACGATTTGTGTCTGTTTTAATAGAAATTTCGAAATATTGCGATATACTTTTGTTTTTTATTAATAACATAATCTCTATTAGGCCATCTGCTCATCTGTCACAGAACTGAAGAATATTAAGCTTAATTGGTAAAACAATAAAAAAATAATAATTACATGAAAATAAATGAGAGAAGAGGACTACAAACGGAGGTAGCAAAATATACTGATCAAAAATTAAGCATACAATTCGGATTTAAACCAATGAATTGGCGGTAATTTAATACTGTAAATTGTAATGAAACTGCAGCAAGTTTCAAGCAACAAATTTACCTTCAAAGACGTCAAAATGTAAAAACAATGACGATGGAAACAAAATGATTGCAAATTTATTGGTAATCAGATACATTTGATGACAGTACCTAACAATTTTGAGCCAAAATATGGGCATGCAGCTTAAATTAAATTAACACGTATTAAAATGATTCGTAAAATATAATAGACGAAGCGCTACAAACATATAACAAAATTACATTTTACTGTTAGCTGTATAACAATAACAATATATTGTAAATATCAACAACATAATGATGTACAACATTCATATTTTGACCATTTGTATAATTGAATATGACAAATCTATTACAATTTTATAATGACCGAATTATGTCACATTATATTATTCAAAATAAAATAGTACATCATTTTAAATTTTAAATTTCAGTAAACTCAATTTACAAATTACAAACTAAAACCGGTTTAACTAGAATTAATCTTATTTTAATTTTAAGCGAAATGAAATGGAGCATTTAATAATCTGCAGCTATTTTGACCGCATGATACCACAGGTATACTAATATTTAAATCAGAAACAATTTTTGAAGTTTTTACAAAAATATGACAATTTATTTACTTTAAGATATTATTTAGAATAAAATTCTTAGTTGTGCACACTGCAGGCGTTATGGAAAAAACAATCAACAACCAAATCGCTAAGTGCCTAAATGAATGATTAACGTAATAACGTGCTTAAAATATCAAACCTTCAAACCATAATATTTATATAATAGTTATAACTTATAAGTGAATGGTACACTAATAATTAATTATCGTTTTGTATGGAATGTTTGGAATTTTCTAACTCAATAATAATGTGCCTTTAGCATGTTTAGTTATATATATATAAAAAAAAACGTCTTTCTTAATTAATTCTCTAAAGTTTTTCGTGAGTTATGTAATCATTTTTTTTGTTAAATATTATTAAACAAATGTCTCCTCCCCGTGCTTTGTATGTGTAAATAAAATCATTAAATAAATGACGGAAAAACATATTAATAAATGTTAAACGAATGTTATGATTTTGATATGATACCAAAAACCTTTGATGTGGGCCTCGCGCGTTATGATTTATAATGTAATTTGCTACATAGTGATTAACTCAAACTAATCATGTGACTTACTCTGTCTGATTTGCGTGTGAGTTATATTATTTGGCGTTCGTACAAAACGAAAGTCGTTCTTCTAGAAAAATATTTCAGATGACTCGTGTGTCTAGTTTGTGTATTAGTTAAGCCAGAATACCGGCGAATAATAATTATTATTGTGTGGTGATTAATATTCCTGGGAGATGTTTTAATGTAACGATTCAAAGAGTGGACGTCGAAAACGTGAAAATACTTATCGCAAAGGGAAAAGAAAAAGAAAATTGTATGGTAACATTACGATGACGCTTGTTGAATCGAACAAAAAAGACTGTTTGCGGGCATCGAAGTCGAGTACGACCGGTAATCGAATCGGCAAAGAAATAGTCAGTCTGGAATATCGCGGACCGATCGAAATCTCTTCAGCAATATGAGAAGACGAATTCAAAATGTTTGAGTAGTTGTTTTCTGCGAAATTATGCGATTGCATCCTGCAGCAGTGACTTCTTTCAAGAGTTAAGAATCATAATATTATATTATTATTACGGCGTGCGAATGCGTATTGTGGTTATGCTAGAAAAGTGATGGGTGGTATTTTTTCACCGTGTTAAATTATTATTGTTCAGTTGAATACAATAAGAGCGTTAGATAGGTGCGCGAGTTAATATTAATTTAACAAATAAGCATTAACATCAACTTAATATGAAAATTGTTTAAAAGTACGCCATACATTTTTTTTTTAATTATACAGTATTAATAACGTATGTATATATAGTTTTTGCCGTTATGGTCCTATGAAATATACATAAATTTAACTTATTATTTTATAAAATAATAAAATAATATTAGCAAGGATTCAAAACAAACTCTTCGATGATATAATATACGATAGTTTAAGACCAGATATTCCAACACCATACATATTTGCCCCTCTTCAGTAGATAAAAAACTAATACGGTTACACTATATTATATATAGTTTTAAAAATATATATTTTCCAATAGCCACAATGCTGAGAGTTGTCTTTAATAAAAAAAAAAAAAAAATATGAATTATGTAGGTAATTTTACAATACCTACGTTTTGAAAATTAAAAAATATTTTCTTTAGTGATGAAAATTAAACATCAGCTTAACAAGAGAAATAATAGGTGATATTGTTAAAATACAACATTCCTTTAAACTATAATAATATTAAACGCAGGGAAAAATGTTAAGACAATAGACGAATATCAAGTATTATTTATTGACTCGTTAATGACCAACCTTGGTCTTGTGGTATCTATATCAATATTATAGTAGGCAGACAAGTACCTACATCTATATTGGTATTGTGCATCCCAAACACGTGAAACAATCGCGCTACCGGTGGGAGATCTCTAAATTAAAATGAAAACTGTAAACACGATTCATATATACAGAAAACGCTTAGACTTCTAGATTTCATATCGATAATTTTTGGATATTGATTTTACTAATGTGTACATTAAGTTTAACCGATGATGAAATTCTCAACACATTTACTATTCTCGTTCATAGCCAATAAGGAAGCAACTGATGAGGAATAAAACGCTGTAGTTAATACGCGGAGCCCAAGTTGAAAATTAAATTAATGAACAAAAAAAATCAAAACTTACTTTACTTACTTTACTCTACTTCCACAAAAAACGGTGTGTGCCATTCCACACAAATGAAAAATGCATATTATAATATATACGTAAATTGGCTTGGTGTGGCGCGGTCGGACGCTCAACTGCGGAAACGCTCTGAGTGTACGTACCGGTCAGTGTTGCTAGCTCCCGGATGGGTGATCATCCAGGTTTTTAGCAACAAATCCTTGCCACACATACAAAACGTATTCCAACCACAACTGTTCCTCTACACACAGTACCAGGCTAATGACCTCAGTAGTTGAAGCCTTAATTCTAATTAAAAAATATATATATATACTATATGTAAATAATTGATATTACAAATAAAAATTTCTCTCGAAAAATTAAACATTTTAAAAATCTTATATGTTTATTTTAAAAAACCTCTGTAACCCGATGTCTCGATGTGGCAAATTTTTATTTTGGTTTCTTTGGAAACTTCGAGATATCGAGGCATTCCACTGCACCTATACAATATTATCGCTTTACGATATCGTATGTGTACGAACCCACTAACGGATACGGTTTAGGACGACAGCGTGATTGATGGACGACAAAGTCGGACACTTTTTACGTGCGGACAGAAACAATCGGAACAGCGTCGGAAAATAAATTGCGTTGTCTGTAGCTGGTTTTTTTTTGCCCCGTTTATAGTTTCGTGCCCGCTCAACGGCCGCTTGACAAGTCGTCGACGTACAATACTCGTTCATCGCAACAACGGCTATTATACGTCATGTGTCGTACCCAACCGTCGTTGTCTCACGACGTCGGTAGTAGTAGTGCTCGCGTTAATTAGCGCATCAGCGCGCGACGTCAAAGTCGGTCCAACTCGACGCGATAATAATAATAATAATAATCACGATAGTATGAGATATTATATAGTCGTGATGCCACTGCAGCACACCACAGCAGCTAGTGTATACATGTACACGTATTATTATAATATATAATATACAGAGTGACGAGAATCCCATTAACGCCGTCGTCGGGGACGCGTTTCCGACCGTTTTTAATTTTGTCGACACGCGTTATCGCTCCCTCTGCGGTGACAAATTGATCTGAGACATAGACCTCCGTCGCCGCCGCCAAAGTCATTCGTCCCCACACACTCGCCGCACAGTAGAAATGTTAATTAACTATATTATAGATACCTTTAGATATAATATATATATATACTAAACTGCACCGACTCATCTGGTGCACTCGCTCGTGCGTTATACCGTAACTAGACGTCTCGCCAGATAGATACTTCATATAGTGCATACTATATATACGATACTTCATATTATAATTATTATATTATTTTATATATGTGTATACAGACTGCCGAGTGATCCGTTTGATCTTAAACATTAATTATTTCTAATATGATTTCGAAAATAATGTTTTTGTAAAGCCTAAAGTAATATTTTTGCTAAAATGGATTATTTTTTTTTTTAACATAAACCTATATTTTTAATTATATCACTTGCAAGTTGAGACAAAATCATTTTAAAACGTATATATTTTATTAATTTTTGAAGAAACTACTGTGTTGTAAGCATCTCAGTGAAGACAAGAGGCATCGTAAAGTGGCTGCAAAAGAAAATATAATTCATCCAAACGTCTGTATAGCATGCTATTCGTCCGACAATCGATTTATAAACGTCAACATTATTAGAAAACTATTCTGGTTTAAAATTTGAAATTTGAATAGTGGGTCACCGTAATCTGTAACTGTTGCGCACTCTGTAGAACTTTAAAAAAATAATAATTAATAGAATAACTAAAATAGGAAGAAGGAGCATTATAGTTACACTAAATAATAATATAATAGCTATTTTCAAAACAGACACACAATTATTATACATCAGAAACAATAAACAGAGCTTATTTGTAAGCTTACTCGTCGCTAAATGTTTTAATATGACTATTTAGGTATAGAACTCGTAAACTTTATAAAGAATCGATGAGTACTCAAATTACAAATCGAGTTCCGCACTCAGCCTGCACTCTTTTGATAATATAACCATACTTTAGAGGTATAAGACTTAGAAACACCTTGAGAGATTTTTCAGACAGTTGCTGAAGAATAATTCTATCCAAGTAGCCAAGACAATTTAGAACATTTAATCGAATTATATTATCAACATATTTAATGTGAACAGTGAATTGATACTGAGAAACCATGCGTTTAGATTCATTTAATAGCATTTAAAAATTAATAATGACCACTTTATATTTATCAGTAGACAGTGATGGTTGGACAACAGCAGTAAATATTTAAAGCGGTAACTCATGTCTCTACAGAAAACAGAACGGTTGATTGCACAGAGGGTAATAATAATGATTATATAGTATATAATATTATTATGCGATCGTTTAATCCGTCGCATGAGTTTATCTTTTGGAACAATTTGTAATATTATTACGTAATCCCGTAGTTATCGTCGAAAGTCCTATTTATCCTCAGCCGCGCGTCAAATGTCGCACCGAAGAACAAACATCGATTCATGAATAATATGACGCGCGATTTTTATCTGTTGTCTTTGGGCTTAACTGCGTTCCACGTCTAAATGGTATTATACGTCACAAGATTTATAACGTTTATCTTAAGCAGAGGTGCAGGCTGTTTGCTAAAATATTGTATATAGGCATGTGCACGCGTTTTGTGGTGGCCAACTCTACGCATTATACTCATCATCATGGAATTATGCCTAACGCACAATATTATATTTTTTAGGCCAAAACTGATAAAGCAAAAAATACGGTTCTCATAGAGAGGTTAGAGAATTGCAGTCAACGATCATTGTAGTGTCAGGATATCGTGACAATTATATTATAATAAATGGTCTGCCGCAATATTAATTAATACAGTTTTTTTTATTATTTTCTCGTTGATTATCCCGATCCACCGCAACTTTGAACTTTCACGGACATCAACCCCGGTAGGCCACACACACACACACACACATACATAGCACTATAAGAGTGTGAAAATCGAAAAAATCGTTTTTTCTACAGTAAAATATATAGTAAATAATTCGTCATTACGATTTGATTTTTTGTTATTTTTTAGTCCGCTCGGTAGAAAACGGGATATTTTAAATTTACTCGGGGACAACGGGGTTGAGAAACAAAAAAGTCTTATGATGATCATCTTGACGTACCGTTTTAAGTCTTGATTCAAACGGTTTATAGTATCCTAAATTTGTCGCAGTAGAAATATCATAAAAAGTGCAGTTATGATCGGTTAGAATCAAAAACTATATTTATTGTTTTATTTATTTTAACGAGGATGTTGTTATCCAATCCCAATTTATTTCAATACATACAAATAATAAAACATATCTGTTTATCTTACAAATAATATCCGCATGCACAATCACCTCGTCTCGTTCACTCGCGTGTATTATATAGGATCAGACATCGACATCGCTTGTTACATCAGCGACAAGAAAAATCCTAAATACGATGCCCCCGGTGTGTGTTATTACTATATCAAAACAATCGAATGTTTTAGGTATTTCGCTAAAATCTAAAAATCAAATAAATCGAAATCGCGTCCCGAGTAGTTTGCGCGCATATACTACCACTGCTACTACCACTACAATATTAAATTTCTGCACTTACTTATTTACATTACCTATTTATAATGAAAGCAGTATGTACAATATAAATACAAATACTAAACAAATGAGTAATAAGAAATATGATATAAATCTTTTCTGTGCGACGAGCTTGTATGCAGACCGATCCGACTAAATGTCAAGACTCTGTACTTAATAATATATATCATCATCATTATATATATATATATAGGTACACGATATACACACTATTGCGTATATAGTATTACAGCAGTATTAAACAGAGCATTGCACACACGCCGCAAAGGGATTTGACATGCACGTTGAACATTATTTACGCAGGCCTGTGCTGTGTGTGTATTTCTCTCTTTCACACACACACACACGCACGCACGCACACGCGACGGACGAACGGACGGACGGACGCCGTCGCCCTGCCGCCGGTACGCCCGAGACGCAACATAAATAACCCACGAGATTAGTAGTTTTGACTGCGCCACAGCCGCCGCCGCGTCAGATTCGGATGCCCAGCTAATATTTTCCACTCGACGACGACGGGCTATTATTATCACTCCCGGCGTCGTCTCCGTAGTGATACAAACCAAACGGTATTATTTATGATGCAATCGTCGAGCGATATTATCATTACCTATGTACACGGGCGACGCATATATATATATATATATGTGTGTGGGCTCAGAAATCTGAGGGCAGGGGACTAAGCACCCCCTGGCCCTTACAACCGTTATTATGGAGTGCCTGAATATCTAATAAGGCTATAACTCACAGGCGTACAATATCGTTCAAAACACAACCAAAAAACGCAAAAATAAGCGCCCCATATGCTCAAATAAATTTTACTAAAATGAATATAAAGTTAATTTTATTCAAATCGTAGTTGTTACCTATATATAATAGTTGAGCGTTTTCAGTAATATTATTATGAATATTTTGAAATTAAGTTTGAAATCTGAAGCCCTGTTTTTAAGTAGTCCGATTTGGACATTTTTCTGTGTAGGTTTATGTTTTAATATTGGAGATGACTTTATTACTGAATTCGTAGTTTTTTTGTCCATTTGATTTGAAATTTTTAAGTAAACTTTTGCTTGATTTTTTTTTTATGCATTATAACATAATTATAAACAATATTGTACTAACATTTAGTTCTGCGCCTTTATCCTACTATTAAGTTACAAAAACGCAAATCAGACATAGTTAGTTTTGCACTTTTGGGTATCACCGTCTAATAATTGTCATAACAATTGTAAAATATATTTTCAATAACTCGGAACGGCCGTAACTATAACCATATCGTTATTAACGAGTATTTGAGCTGCAGAATCTGCTTTAATATTTGATATTAAATTAGTTATAATTCGATTAATAATTTAATAATTTCTGTTTGGAAATCAAATGGTCCAGGAGTAGGGAACTTAATTTATTGTTTTTGCAGTGCTTTCTTTTGTATTTATGGTTAAGTTGTTTAGTTTGTAAGACTTTGTTATTTGTCTTGTTGGAATTATTAATAGTTTAAATTTTAAAGCGGTTTTAGTTCCTTTAATAATATGTGTAATGATTATTATAAGCTTTAGCTCCCTTTCCCCCAATGTAATTACACCAAATTTCCGATTATGTACGTATATAGGCATTTTCGTGTCGGATAGTCTGTACCTACTCTTATAATGAAAATACCGGTGATAAATAATACAATATTGAAACTCCTTTTACCCACGACCGCCGTCACTATACTATGCGTAAATTATTGTGTAGATATATTATTTACCTACGCCTATACATGGTGATGTACGTGGAAAAATCAGAATAGCCGATACTGTTTATATACATAGTACAGCATAATAGTACCTACATATACTATGTAACATATTAATAGCGTTATTGCCCAGGAAGCATAATACGATTGAGGCAATATAGTGTTTAGAGGAGATTTATAGTTGGGAGTCGAGTAAAGTTTTGATCACAAGCATATGTAAAAAGTGGTTTAAAAACGCCAATTGAACGCGTGTACACTGAATAATTATTATTGTAACCACCTACCCACGTACCGTTTATATATATATATATATATATATATAAATTAAACTGGGGTATAGACGGGCGGCGAAATAAAAACGAAAATAAAGGACGAACGATGTTGAAGAGTATTTCCGCGGGAGACAGACAGATGCTGCAGAGGGGTGCATACATCACTTATAGGTACGTGTATTATTATATGAATCACCTGTATCATACATTTCATTTTTACAGAAATATTCGCGAGTATCTCGAAACCACTTGTGCAATATAATATAAAACGTTACAGTATTATATGTTGGGTATAAATGGTCGTCGAGACATGTATAGTCGCCAAACTCGACGAGTACTTATATACTCACTGGTAGCAATTTACCACGTAATCGACAATTAGTTTTTTCAGACTTTTTTTTTGAGACGGCAGACGGCTCACACCCACCACACTCATAATCTACCATTTGGGCGATTAATCATTACCTGCAAGTCCGGCGTTTTGAATGTTTTTGGTTCGTTTGTATTTGTTATTTGTATAATCCCAATGGTCAGATTTAGTAGTAATAACCGTCGAGGCATCCATATATTATACGCAAACATCACCGTTTTCCACAAAAATCGACTTCTGACTTGACCGCCGATATTGTAGTAATATACATTTTTATTTTCAGCCACAACAAATTTAAATTTTTAGATTTTGGTGACCCCTTATTGTTAAAACTGATAATATATAGTATTTATGTATAATAAGTGTAATAAACATTATACGCCCCCTCCTCCCCCCACAGTCATTACAACAAAATTTCACTTGTGAATGCGTAGGTAGATTAGGTGCTTTTTGAAAAAAAATGGTAATTCGCGATACCCAATAAAATATCAAAACTCTGTCTATATCTACTCACTATACCACGCATAAATTATTGTGTAGTAGATAAATTATAATATCATAATATAGATATAGTGATCCACGTGACGACTGGCATCATTTATAGATATTATATATTATTATTAGCGTTATTTCCCATAAAGTGTGTTTGAGGCAAGTTGGGATGTAAGTTGATTGGGAGTTTTGTAAAGTTTTGATTGGAAGCGTTTGTAAAATATTGAAGCAGTCTCGTTAATTAAAATGTATATCCATATCTACCACTAGTGTATGTAGATAATCAATGTGTTCAAAAAATTTGGAAATTATATTTAACACAGATATAAATAATAAACTAGAATTGTGATAATAGCCGACGCCAAAAAAAAATTCTTGTTGGCTGTGGGCTCTGTGTGGTGTTATCATAACACACCGTTAAAAATAACTGTAAATATTTCTGAGTTCTTGATAATATAATATATATCTGTGATATTATCACGTTAACCTTAGATTATATAATTTATACTGTATATGATCGAATTAATAAAATTGATAAAATATCATAGCGGCCCAAAACCTACGTGGCGAAAAAACAGCATCGCCGCGCCTGCTTGTCAATATATATAATAATTATTGTAATCTGGTTTTTTTTTATCTATATCTTTGCTCTTTAATTACTGTTTGTTTATTTTAATACCTACATAGAGCAATAACTGCAGAGGACACTGTTGCATGTTTATTGAGTAAAATATGTAATCACCTTTTAATTATTAATTATATCATATTATATTATTATCATTTATCGACTGTTTCCAAACTTTTTGAATATATATGTATAAGTATTCAACATTATAATATTGTCACGTGTGATGCGTATAATACATAGTACATTGTATTTACACGATTCGTAATTTATATTTCATGTTGTAACATTATAGTATCAGTTTCAAAACGTTTTCCACGACAAAGGGTTTGAAAGTTTTCGCAACACACATATACACATTATTCACGATGATATGCTACAACTTACAAGTTATAACTTTATTAATTATTATATATATATATATATATATATATATTGTGTATGGGTTAGCCACTATACCCATTACCGACAATTATAATATATAGTATACAATAATTATACTGATAAACAACTGTTTCTTGTATTGTTAGATTTGAAAAAGCTTCGTTTTTATTTTGCGGTCGCTGTTTACACCCTTTTACCCTTGACATTCAACAACCTCCACATTCGCTGACTATACCATAATATTAATTCAAGATGTTATGAATTATTATCAACAACTCGATCTTTGACTTCACCTGAAAGATTTTCGTGAAAATCCCCTGTAAACGGGCTAAAATTAAACACATATAGATACTCAATATCGAAAAATGACAAAAAATAATCAAATATTTAATTGTAAATATTGGAAAATGATTAGAGCAGGTAAATATTGTTGGACCATCATCGTTAAATTATTTTTGAATTTGTTGCACCTTATTATAGTGTTATACTTAATTATAGCAATCACAACTGCAGTGAACACAAACTCAGTATTATATATTTTTATTCGAATACAATTCAGTACAATAAAATGGTAATAACACCACTGGTACTTACAGCTGATAAGGAATAAATATTTTTATTTTATTTTTGCACGATTAAAACCGAAAATTTAAGTTCAACTGTCGTTCACAGATGAATTCGCATTGTGTTCCATATACTCGAATAATATATATAAATATATATTGTATTATATTGTACAGACTGCTTTAAAAAAAGAAACACGCGGATGTGTAGTATTACGTTGAAATTGTCCTACTCGAAATACATCGTTAATGCATACAACTGGAGACAAATAATGCTAATGACGATCCCACTTGTCGGTGTGTTGTATATGGTGCCTCGCGCGTTTCCATCGCGTAATAACGCGCACAATGCACGCTAATAATGTGAAGAAGAAGAAAAAAAAAACTGAAAACGATATAATAGTACCTACCTATAAAGCATATTATAATATTGTGAGAAAAAAAACACGCATCTCCATTCCCCGGACGAAGAGGAAGGGAAGCGCGGTTACAAGCGCCAGTAAGACATTTTATATGTATATTATATGAAAATATGATGTGTATTATACTGCAGTAATATTATATACCTACCCAAAACAAAGGAGTCTGATGATGGAATGTCGCGAACTTTTGTTCGTTTATATATTTTATGTGTGACAAATAAAATATATGTTATATAATAATAATGTTATCGAGCGACGAGGCCGCCGTTAAATAGGCTAGGTTAGGTTATAATATTATATCGCTCGTTTATGTTCGAACACATTACAGTAATGGTATCTAACCTACGCCCAAAGACCACAATATCATTTTCACTGTGGTAAAAATTAGTGCTGGGCAGGAGTGAGTTCACGAAGAGAAGGAGGAATGGCGTGATGAGGGTGTCATCAGGTGTCATTAGGCTTTTGGCTCATTTTTGTCATATAAAATATACGGTTGAGAGCAATTAAATTATATTTAACGTGGTCTGAAATAGTCAAAAATTAATTTTCCCCCTTTCAAAAAACCAGAACACAAAAACCTCACAAAAATAATCCACGAAAAATATCTCGTTTAAATATTAACTCAAAATGTTAACATTTATTATAAAAGTTGCAATTATAGACGAGACATTGATTCAAAATAAATTCATAGGGAATAATATATAATAAACTGAAATCTATATGGAATAATAATCAGTCAATAACAATAATTATAATCATAATATTATTAATTTAGTGAACTTACGTTGACGAAAATAATTATATTTCATAAAATACCAGTAGGTAGTTTCTAATGCGAAATTTCATCTGCAAACCTCTATTTTTGATGTTTTTATGGTTTTTATCTGATCTTAAGTTATTTTATTTTTACTTTGGACACTATTTTTGTTAGTAATAACATAATAATATTAATTTTGTTGAGCTCCGAATCAATCTTTAAATTTTCTCATCAAGGGCAAATCGTAAAATGCATTGTGCTACAATATTATGTCTTCCTCGCGGCCAGCTTAGTTTTCCCGTTAAATTGATAAATTCTCAAAAGTATTTGACTTCATTGTTCTCGATATCATTAAAATAATATCGCACTAACATTATCGTATATTTCATGAGATTATATTACAAGCATTCCTGACATCTTTAGCTGACCGTCGACAGCCCTACAATCTTTCTTTTCTCCGTAAGTTCTTTCTAATACCCTGTTGACTCCATCACTTCTCTTGTTGCACTAATTTATTAACTCAATGTTTCCTTTTCGATGCACCCGTAGTACTTCAACATTTTTCATTCCGTATTGTTCAAAATATTGTTTTGAAAAACGAACCTATATCCCCCATGTGATGAGGTTGGTTCCAATAATAATGATGATCCGTCATTTCTCCTGTAATACTTGAGACTTTATTCATTATTACAGCTGCAGTACTGCGTGTATTATTTTGTTATATTATACCACTTTTGTATTTTGTGCTTATGCTCGTTTCTATTTAACATATAAATAAATATCACTGTGACGGTTCTCAAAGTCCAAAAACGCTCTTGTGGCATAATAATGTTATGAGGACTTTTTGCCGCTTCTGCAGAGCACGCTGCGGATCGAAAGGATCACCGCATTGTTGCGTTTAATATAATATGCCACACACGATACATGCGCATACAACTTACTATACAAACGAGGACATATCATATTATTATTATTCGTGAGCGAGCGTATTCTTATCGTTATTGGCCAGGTGCCTCGTTTATATTACGATATTATATACTATAATATTGTATAATATGGTGACGGACGTATATTATGATGTTGCATGAAAAATCCGACCTCCCTTCGAATGCGGTTCAGTGCAGGCATGCACACTATAATATTATTGGCACGATTATAATATTATAATTTATAACCAGTTTGAAAACGCTACGGTGGCGGCGACGGTTGCGATTACCATTGGAGTGATTGCGTAGTGTTCAGTGAAAAATTAAGACGTTTTGAATAAGCACAATGATACAATAGCTGGTAGGTATACAATTATAATATATATTAAACTACTTTTATTATTATTATTATATAATACGACGTGTTACCCAGAGCTATGATAATATCCGTTCGAACGTTTATATTATTATGTAGGTAGGTATATGTAGGCTTTTTTTCCAGTAGCGTGCGTACGCACTCGTCCACCACGCGATGGCGGATTAAAATGTCCCCGCGCGAGCATCGCAATATTACAATATTATATTATTACCATCATCGTCATTTTAATATTATACGTCATTATACATACTACCTATACATTAATATTTAATATGCGGAAGGTGCACGCGAATAATGCAAACACGACGTACCTACACATCAGCAACGCAATTATATACATGCGCGTATAAATTATATTTTATATATATATAAAGACGATTTGTCCTACATCGTCTTGGGGCGACGACTACGCGTACCTATCGCGGGGAGAGTAAAACGCAGGCTCTATTATATTATTATTATTATTATTATTTTGATTGTTAATAAAACAATTATTCAACGCTAATATCAACAAATGGACCAGGACAGTTCACGATTGATGAAAACTCAGATCCGAAAGTTATTTTATATAATTAGGCGTTCGACGAAATCAGGCGTTGATGTTATGGACGAAAAAAATGTAAAAGTGCTCTGTCACTAGAATAAGCTGTAGATGCAAATTTGTTGATTTCACTTATGGATATTGCCAGTATATTATTCACAGCCAGATAATATTATGTTGCGGCGAGAATACAAATAAATTCAAATAAATCCCCCTATAATCCCTTGAAGACTTTTTTTTTTGAAAGAATCAATCAAAAATCACAATAATATAATAAGACGTTTAAAAATTTTTACTTTAAAATTTATGCTTTATCAAAACATTATGAAATTAACAGGATACAAGTCGAACGACGTAATTTTAAGCTGTAGAAAATATTAAGCACTTCTGTCCATCAAGAATAAATCAATTCAAAAATGCAAAATTATCCATTTTTTTTTTTTTACAAGTTTTTCTATTTTATAATAATATATTATTTCCAGAAATTGTTAATGACAAATATTTTTATATACTCATTATACGCTTATATAACATACCAAAGCTACAGAATGTGTAAAGAATAGACTCTCCATATTTGCGTGGCATGGTGAAAAGCAAATAAAAACATGGACAATTTGTTTTTCAAGTGAAGTATCTAAGTTATTTTTAAAGAATAAGCTTCAATTATTTTCCATATTATTAAAAGTTCAATTTTTTTTAAAGAACATTTTTTATCAGTTTATAATTTTAAATACAGTTATAAAATATATTACTATTGAACAAACTCAGTTGCATTTATTTTTATTGAAAATATTACATTTTTATCATGTAAGCAAAACGTTCACACATCAACAACAGTGATATACAATGATGACGGATTAATACGGTCTCTGAAACGGGAACACCGCGGTTTATTTAGCTCTGCGTTTACACCAAGATTAATTATTAGTGATTACCATAATATATTATCAGTATATCGTTGTACACGTTTTGAAAAGTTATCCTAGATACCTATGTATAATATATTATATATAGAAAAAAAATTCCATCTAATTAGATTACAAATATCATCAGTTTGTATTTTAAATTTTTTATTATAGTGGACAAGCACATAACGTTATTGAGACAGTCAGGAGATGACTTAGATAATGATTACTAAAGATAATGAATACTTTCTTACAATTACCTACTCCATAATATTATATATTGCATCCTATAAGTTCGTTGCCGCATACATTGCCTATAATGCTTACAATAACGTTACTTTTGACAGTCAATTGAACACTTGGAATATTCGGTTAGCCCAGAAAAAAAAAAATAATATCGATGTTAATAAAAATTAACGTTTGCGTGTGCGTAAACGATCCACAGCCAAGTCTATTGCACTCACGGTTCTGAAATCGGACGCACACAGGCATTCGTGTATCCGAGTATGTGTACCTCCAATCCCATTTTAAAACTTTGCATTTTAAAGAAGGGCACGCTGAGATTGTCTTTGGTCGACTTACAAAAAACAAAGTTTTCTTTGAAGCCATGTGGCCATCGCGGTTAGAAAACATAAAATAGTTATTATAATCGCGTATAATAATATAATTATCGTAAACCTGTTTATTTCTGATCGAAAAACCGCCCTATAATGATGGAATGCGCCAAACACAGGACGCATAGTTTACGCGATATATTTAACGGAGTTTAAGACTGAGGGGTAAATCCACTACAAGCGTCGTTGTTTAATCTGTCGCCGTGGCGTAGTAGGATCGCAAGGTGCAGTATGAAGAGGGATATAACACTTGGAACGGTTAATATCATAAGGGAGCGAGCGAATACAAACGAAAGAATCACAGGTGTGAACGGAGAGGAGTAGGGGGTCAGAGATGGTGCGGCGGCATAACTTTGGTACACTTCTACGCGAGCGGCGAGTGTTACAAATTACATATATCGTTAACGCGGCACATTATATATTTTATAGGACCGCCGCCATGGAATTCGACGAGGCGACGATGCCATAGCAACGCAAATGTACGTATGGAGGTACCTTCGTACGTGTAGTGCGCCGCGTGCGAAGGGGTTGTTGACAGACTACAGTCTGCAGTGTGTGTGTATATATTGTGTGTATATATTATATACCTATATATATATACACGATGACGTGCAGTGTATAATAATATAATATACCGTCGTCTACACGATGCGGAAAGAGGGGTAGTTGGCACCGGGGAGGCGAAAGGACGTTGTAAATTTCGTTATGGGCAATTATTGCAATTACACGCGGTGTTGGCGGCGGCAGCGGCGGCGGTGCGGACGTACATAGACGAAGCGGCGAAGGATTATTATTATCGAATACGATCACACGTTGCACTGTCGCCGCCGCTGTTGAGTGCCTTCGAGTATCACAGTGCTCGCACACACGCACATACGCGAATGGCCTAAGGCGCTATTGTCCTGCCGATTCCCCACAGGGCCCACACTTGACGGCGGTACATCGACGACGACGACGACGACGACGACGAAATGGCATTGTCAACAAACGCGGCGCGTAATATATATTGCAATATTATGTACATCGCATATTATACGCTTGTCGCGCTAGTATATGTATATAAAATACAATGTTTGATTGTGCGTATGTGTGAGCGTGTTTTTTAAGCTTCGACGTAGTATTGTTTATTACTTTTTATCTCACCCCCACGACCACCGACCTGCCGCCGCGGCTATTATTGTATACGAGATGTATTATATACTTGCATACTTGCACGCGTACGTACGGCGGTATATACCACCACCATCGCATATATAGGTGCGTATAAGTATTTCTGAGTGGAAAAAAAATACACATATTAAACGCAATCGACGAGAAAACCCGATAAGATATTATTTCGGTATTGTTCGGATTGTTGAGTGTACGACATAATGATATATATATATATATATATTTACAATAATATACGTCGTAGTATTTTACGCATAATATTATACACATATATATATAATAATATCGTCGTGCACTGAAAAAAAAAAATGAAGTTGTATATTAAACAACAACCACCCGTACGGGGTGTCGAATTTAAGTGCGCTGTTTGTACACGTGTCGAGCGACCGTCGTAAATCGTCTAAGAGGTAATAATAATAATCATAAAACTCGTACTCGACGCCGGACGATTAGGGGACGATAAATCCCATTCCGTATGGTATCCTTTAAAATATGATAGCAGTGTATTCAATAATATATTATACGTACTACCTACATAGTGAACTACATTGACCCGATCGATAAAACACGTATGATAAATTTCGACGATAACAAACACATTATTATTATTAAATTAACTAGAATTAAATGTCGAACATTAATCTAATTTTAAGTGTCTTCTGCAGCCGGACATCTCGGATGTGATTTACAAGACGTTTGGTGTATAATATAGTGACAACGACGCTATAACATGTGGCCTATAAATCGGACACGTGTTATATTTTTACATGTTCGGGCGCATGTTTTACATGTTCAGCGGCATTGTGCACGTCTTCGAAAACATTTATCTATTATGGCAAACACCGAAGCACCGACTGAAGTACTCATATTTATATGGATGTTTTTTAGTTTCATAATGAACGGAAATACTTCAACAACAGTTGACATTTATCTCTGATATTCTTATCGATACCGATGGGCAATAATATAGAAGTTGGTTTTTTTGAATTCGACGAAACGCCTCATGAAAATTTAAAATACTAATAATACATCAAAATAAACTTAAAGTTTAATACGAAATAATGAGCGTTCAATTTGCCCTTCATTATTCAACTCGTTAAATCACATTTCGTAGAATATCGAAATTTGATATAACATAATTTTAATTGACTACGTGCGTATAGTCACTTCTCTACTTTTCTCTTACTCTAATCGTCGATATTATTATATATGACTAAAAATATATATAATATTCATGAACCCGTGATCGTGCACGCCTTTATGCCTACAACGCTGAAATCGTATAGAAAATATCCGGACCGGATGCGCCCTGTCCAATGTCCGATTTTGCTCGTGACGTCCGCAAACACACGATATTTATATATATATATATATATATATATATATATTATAATAGTATAACAATAATGCCGACGACGACGAAGATGCGGTCCTTTTAAACTCGCCGCGGTAAATAATAATAGTAATAATAATAATAATAATATGTTCAGAGTCCATGAACTCGCATTCACGTATACACACACATGCACACACACGCTGCACAAGTGCATGCGAACGTTTATATACTATTATATCGGTTTTTCTTTTCTCTAAAATACTGTTTTTTTTTTCGTCTCTCGACGACGATTTGTCTGACATGCACTGTACGAACACGCTACGGCAGCATCGTGTACATTATTATACAAACGCACATAATAATAATAACAACAATAATAACAATATAATATAAGGATCACCCACGATTATAGTAAGCCGACATCGGAACCGTAACACACTACAGTATAATAATATATAATATGTGTGCGCGCACAGTGCCGACCACCCCCGCACACAGATCCTAATCTAAACCGTTTTTAGAGAATTACGGACGGTGCTCGAGACACGTTTCGATTGTACATAATATTATTATATTATATTATGGTCGCGTTCTTCTCGTGTCCGCCTTCGATCGGGTTGATTTAGCGGCGGACCGTCTCCTGCGGGCGCTACCGGTCTTTCCTGGCCGCCCCCGCCACCGCCCTTTGTCGTAGTCCGCCGCCGCCGCCGCCGCCGCCCGCACAAGAGCCAAACGTTCCGCTCGCATCATGTCTCATTTAATATAATGCGACCGGTATATTGTTATTGTTGTTATTATTATTATCGTCATTTATTATACCGCCGCCGCCGTATCCCTAACCGTATATATAGCTATTTAGGAGGTACTCCTGCCGCATAATAATTTAAAATCTGTACGGTGCATGTTTCGGGTAAATCGGTGCTACCGGTTTTTAAGGCATTTTTCTTTCTTATTTTTCGAGAGAGAGAGAGAGAGAAAGAGAGAGAGAGAGAGTTAATAGTCCGGTCGGGTAGTGCCGTGGTCGACGATGGTTTCGCAAAACCGGTCGCACATCGTATCCGATTACGAACCGCCGCGGCACTTTATTGTCGTCCCTGTCATCGTTATTCCGCTTTAAAATGGGTTGGTGTACACGCGGTTTTGTCGGTCGCGACCTCGCGGTACGATTAGCAGCGCGACGGTTTTAGTGGCAACTAAAATATTTTTTTATATATTGTTATTATAACATTGAGTTTGATTTAATTGTCACGCCAAAATAAAAACTGCATCGTCCACGACTATATCGATAAGTACATCGTTATTATAATACTGTCTTCAGAAAAAATGTCCGCTCGACTTTGTTCTAACCAGTTTCTATTACAGTCGGTCGCGTGTATTGTACAATTGTCATAATATTACATTTTACCGGCAATATTGTTTAATATAATGATAGTTAAGCTTGATGAAACCGTTAAAGTCCAATCAAATGACAGGCGTTTGGTGAATTTTATAAATGTAGTTTAATTTCAAATAAATATTTTATCAAACGAACGATTAAACTTTAACATTTCGTCGTTTACTCAAGATTTGTATTCAAGCAATTACAAATCGATTGCATAGAATCTGTACTCTCCACTACGAATTCAGAATTTTCAGTTGTACGACTTTTAATTATATAGTAATACCGCTATATCGTCCATTATTGAACATTTTTTATATATTTTTTTAACAGTATTTATTGTCTTATCAGACTGTTGTTTTGACCATATCAATGAATTTCAGCATAAAGTTACGTTTAAATACCCATAATAAACATGACGTGATTGATTTGAACAACATATAGCTATAAGCTCGACGAATTCACGCAGAGTTCAGAAATAGCCTAAAGCCCTACAACCTTCTTAAATATCCGCCGAAGAAGGTAAAAAAAAATAACCGTTCCAAACGATTAGACCGTTCTTGAGTTTACGACACACGCATAATCTACTTCATACGATTATATATAAAATATAAAGATTATAAAGATGGAATATAATACATTTGTTTTCTAAAACAATATAATTGTGATCTACCTACCTTAACTGTATTGTAATGACGAAATCCTTCTGTTGATGATAACACTATGTACTTTTTTTTTATACATACGATTGAATAATCATATATATATATATTTACAATGGATTTATGATCATAAGAAAAAAATCAAAAAGAAAAAAAAGAAAATATTTTAACGACATTATGTATTATATCTATTCAACAGTTCATAATTTAAATGGCATAATGTAAAGTCTTTGATGTATTTTTATTTTGTTTTAGAAATAATCAAATCGTCAAATTCATAATTCATAACCAAAATAAAAGGGAAGTTTTTCCACAAAGATCTAAAGTCAAATTTTAAACGTTGCGTACCTATATTAATTTGCACAATCTTTGCACACATAATGTTTAGTTATTTTATAATTCATATAATATGCCTACTAAAAATATACTATTATAATATGGTTTTACATTTTAGACTTACGAAGTTCAGTGTTCTAGCATAATATTATATATCAATCAAGTCGAATGCCTTTCCAATTTCACTAATCTTACCACGAATGTCCTGAGTATGTATGCACTCAGTAGTTTTATGAACTTGAGCCGAGTATCATATATGATACTCAGATTTTTATTAGAGTTAATGGTATGAAAAATTCCTTAGATATAAATAAATAATTTCAAACATTTTTATGTATGGTAATATAATACTCAAGACAAAATTGGCAAGTATTTGTAAAATATTAAGAGTGATAATTGAAAGTTTTACATATGAAACACAAGGTAGCCGACTTGCTATAGATTGCATGTAATTAAAAAATGTAACAAGCTATACAAAAATAATTTAAATTTAAATCAAAATATAAATGTATGATACGAACATTCTTTATTGAGAAACATCAAAAATGATTGATAAATTTTATAATTTTTTACTAAATTTTGGAGAGTTTTTTGGTGGTCACTTTAGACATTTATAAAAACTTTAAATATCGCTCAAACATAGAATTTTGTATTAATTAATATTGTTCAAGCTCTAAAATATACTTAAAAAAATGTCTTCATATTATGTTTGCAAAAAAAGTATAGACTCTCATTTGAGTTTCTAAAGTTAACCGCCAAAATGCCCCTAATATATTGTAAACAATTATAAAATATACAATAATCATTTTAACTGTTTTTAAATCGAAAAACTTTAGTAGTATACATTTTTCTGTATTTTGAATATTTATGTGATAAAATGGCTGTAACATAAATTTCGAATCACTTTGTATATACCCATATGTATATTATATCAGCTATAAAAATTATTTTTACAAACAAATTATAATTTATTATATTATGTATACCTACATGAATTAATAATTCGTCACACAGATAAATCAATTTTCAATATGAATAATATTAATTTTCGTAACTTGTACGTCTTTATAATGCCATTTAAACTTTACGACATTTAATGTATAATTATACTTTACAGTAATTTTTGTCAAATACGAATTCAAATCTAAATCAATAAAACCATAATATTATTAATTGGTTCGCAATATAATTATTAACCATAAATTATAATAGTATATACGAGTATACTGAAAAAAAAAATCATAGTGCATAATAAAATATTACAGATTTAAGCCAATTTATACAATATAATCCTCGGTGAATTACATTTTAAAATTACAAAAAAGTTTTCAACAATATTGATACAACTAAATTGCTTTTAGTGTTTTTATAAGTACGCTAAGTACGTCCCTCGGTCTATCCCCTCTTTATTTTTTATTTTTTTTTACATAAACTTTAAATCAAATTCAGCGAGCAATGGAGAAATAATGGAAAGTCGATGCTTTCGAAAAGTTAAACAATAGAACCACCGTGTAATTTAGATTTGGTTTTTTAAAAGTCCGTTCCTAACAGTTAACAGTTTTTGTTATTCGCTAGCACAATAGTTGGAAGTTAAGGGTAAAGTTAAAAGGACGGACTTAAAAAATATAAATGTAAAAAAAAATAATAGTAATAATAATATGAGAGGAATAAAAGCGTTTTTGTAACAGAGAATAAGAAGGGGAGGTATTGCGTTGATGATGGCGGTACATAAAACACTAATGAAAACCTCAGTAAAGGATAAAGCAAGTTATTTTGATGAAATAATTTTTCTTTTGTACACATTTTCAACCATTAAACCGTTGCAAAAATATATTTATACACAACCCTATTGTTCAGGACGCTAGCAAAATAACCAAGTAAATGAATAAAAAACAAAAAATATAAATTTTTTTATTTATGTAATTTATGCTGTACTTGTTGTACTAAACTTACCTAAAAATACATAATACGGTATAATGCTTTTATCCTATCTCGTTCTCGTTGAAAATAAAAATCTGTTTTTTAATAAGACAACATTTTTATTACTGTCGTTTACAATTTTATTAACTTACTGTGCATAAAACGTTATGCTTTTTGTAAAAAAAAGTTTCATTTTTAACAATTTTTGTGTCGTTCGTTTTTTTTATTAAATATTTGGTATGTATTATATAAATAATAAGTTGATTGTAAATCACAAAATTATTATTACTGAATTTGTTTCAAAAACGAAACTGGTAATTTTAAATGTATAATAAATATAAACTAAAAAAGTCATACTTACATTTATTATAAGTATATTATGCCAACGAAAGTGTTGATTATATGTAACTTAGTTATAGGCTCTCGTCCCCCTTTTTCCACATTGGAGCAAGATAGCTTGAGTCAGCATAGGTACACATAAACAGGTAATACAAATCTATTTTAAGCGGAAATCGAAAAAAAAATAACACTATAAAAAACTGAAATACATTATAATTAACAGCTATGATTTATTCATTATAATTTCACTTAATACCTGGAGAAACATTTGAGAAAACCAAAAAATTAGATTTTGAAAGTGTCGCGGTTACTATACATAAGCATTATGAATTTACACTATAATAGTAATTTGGTTATTTATTCTTGAAATTCAAATGTTTTTACCTAACTCAATATGACAATATTTGACAACATAACAACATCACGACAACTCAACGTGCATTTTTTGAAACTGATATAATGAACATTTTTTTTTTAGACTGTGAGACAACGAATGGGTACCTATACAAGTAATATTCTACGGTTCTGTCTCACAAAATATACATACCTATAATCGGTTGGTTAAACAAACAATATTGTTGTTCTTTTAGATCGTATACAACATATAATGTAGGCACCTACATTATTTTTACGAAACGAAAGAAACACAGTTGTACATTATATTGTATAATAATAATATATTGCCATCATGGTGCGCTGTTTATGCATTTCGGTTGTTCAAGCGAAAAGTCGAGTGCGAAGGGTAAAAAATGCGCTCATTGAGTGAAATACCTGTCCCGATCAAGTGTACCCGCGTATAATGTATAAAGCGTATACAAACGCAAACTGTGTATATAGGTTAGATATAATAATATATATAATATAAAATAACGCGTACGTCGTAGATGTAAATAAACAGAAAAAAATAATACTGAAAAAAAGACACTCGATTTGTTATTGTCGTATCAGACGTCAGAACATCATCGTTACACGAATGTTTGCTTTACCTACCTGAAAATATATATCAAGAGCTTCAGACCCCGACAAAACAAGATGTCAACCTTTTTTTTCCTCTTTGATGGCATGACATTGTAATTTCTGTTTTTAGAAACAAGGATAATATACGATTAACGTCATTGTGGGTCCATATAATATAGATCAAAGAAATAAACAAACAGACAAATGAAACTAAAAATGATGACAAAAGTAAAATATACGATATTTATCGTATATTTATATATATATATATATATATATATATTATCTATAGTAAAAATTAACAATTCCTGAAATAATTAATTGCATATTATTATAATATGGAAATAAACTAACTAAGTTGTATCTTATGGATAAAAATGTATGATTTTTTAAACTTTTCCAACTCGAAACCGGTTTTATTCAAAATAAAGGAATGGTAGAGAGTAGTTTTTTTTACTAAAACATAATTTCAAAATGTTTTGTTTTTTAAAGTATACATATCGCGGTATTTTTTATTCAAAGATAAATTTTTGAATTTACTGCACAACCAAACAAAGGAATGAAAAATCTTAAGGGTTTCAACTTCAATCGCTTATAGTTATATTTAAATTTAAACCTAAAATGTTTATGATGTACTTATATTCAACAATAATATTTTGAAAGGGCTTTGAAGTCTTCCGAGCGGAGCGGCTTATGTAACTAGATCCCCTTACCCCTAGACATTAGACTCTTGCTAGATTCAAGTTAGCTAGATTTGATCTTCGCATTTGCGTTCTCAGCGTATTATCCATAAGGTTTTCCACAATTACAGTTCCATGCGGTAAAGTAAAACAGATATTAGGTCAGCCAAACCCATCATTCGTATAGTATATTAGTTTTTCAAATCTAGCCTCATGATCATCAACCCGACAAACTTTCTGGTGTCTTTATTTCCTTTGTTGTAAAAATTGGTAGATCAAGTTTTCGCGGTCGATTTTGATACCTATCAGCTTAGTAATAATGCAATTATGATTACACATATTATTTATGTTTATAATATTCTGTACAGTGTATACATTGTTTGGAGTCGTGCGGAGATGATAAACAGCTATAGTAATTCAAATGCGATAACTTTATTATGTATTTTAACGAGAAGCGCTGCAGCGTATTGGTACTACCTATGTATATATATATATATATATATATATGTATATATACGAATCCCATTACGATAGTCGCGAGTATATACAAATGTGAGATAGGGTTGCTAGTTACCAGAGTAACCGTTGCGGGGGCGGTATGTGTGTGTATATACCATATACCGTACATATATATATATTAGTTCGCACTGCGGGAGTTTATCGCGCCTAAGAGGCGGTATAAAAGGAATCGGTGACGGCGGGGGTGGCAGAGCCACGCGCGTAGACGGGCGCGCGCAAATGCGACGTTTTTCACACGGACACTCACACCCACATAATATGTTCGTACCTATATAAAATATATATATATATATATAAATGTGTGTTACAATACAGTCTCATCGCACAGCTGCGGTCAGATTCCACAGGCCGCCACGTCGAACTTACACGGAAATACACTCTTGACGGCGGCGCACGAGCTCGTGCCTCCGCCATTGCCGTCGATTCGATGACTGGGTATGCGTGTAATGTGAAATACTATAATGGCGCGAAACTTTGGAGCCGCAAAATACGGGTATGATGTGTGTGTGTGTGTTCAATATATATATATATATATATATATATATAGAGAGAGAGAGAGATGAAACATATTATAAGTATAGATTTTAAAACGTCTTAGAAGAATAAAAATATAACAATTTTACAACATTTTTGAGAGAGTATATTATTATGCATATACAAGTAGCAGCGCATGATTGTAAACAAATAAAGAGATGAGGGTCCAAAAATAAAATTGTTATCGTTTTTCCAGTTATCTTGTATTGGAACTCATCATCAAAAATACTAAAACATTACACAACACGTCATGCATAATCTAATCGTACAACTTAAGTATTTAGCTTTGAATTTGTATTTATGTTCTGTCTAACAACGTGACTTTCGCTGACAAGCGTGACAATCATTTTGTCCCAAAAGAAAATCTCTAATTTCCTAACCGTCATATATAATATATATTATTATTATTATTATATGATACTAATATAAAATATTTAAATATGGTCAATGTGGGTGGGTTCACGGACCCTTATTTGTATATATAAATATATATTATAATGCAGATAATACGGTACAACATATTATACGCCGTAGTTGTTGCTTTAAAGTTTCGGGTGTTTCAAACGTTTCTATATACACTCAAAGTCCGAGGACTACGATGTACCGTGTAAAACAACCTATATTCTTGCTACAGCTTCGGGTGTCTTGTTATTCCGTCGTCAGAAAATCATTGAGCGAGCAGCAATAATAATGCCGTAGATTGTCAACACATTACCGCATGCAACTATTTGTACGATATATAGTGACTGTAATGAGTGTATAGTACAGCAGCAGTAGTAGTTGTTGCCAAACTATTCCGTCAGTTGTTTCGATGAACTATATAACGACGGATCTCTCGACAAACACAATATAATATAGTGTACGTGCGGTACAACCGCGGGTATTGTAAACTATTTATTCCACAAATTGTCTTATAAGTTTTAGAAATACATTTCTGATGTCATATGCAACGATGTGCCGTACGATGATAAGTCGGTCGTTTTGCGAGACATATGCAGGAGTAAGATTTTAATATAGTCTTGTTAACATTATATTATATACACGACGTATACCTTTATATTATTAATCAATGCCATTGCTATAAATTAATAATATATTTATCATAATACATTAGATAAACATTATCCTATTATAGTCCTATCTATATAATGAGCGTGTCACCAAACATCCACTTATCACACAGTGCATTATGATACAATAAAATTTTTGTATAAAAAATATGACGTCCAAGGGCACAATAAATTCCACTCTACGCAAAATAATGTTTCACCATATATTATAGAGCTTGTAGTAAACTATATGGTGTACCATGTTTTAACTGATGTGTTATTATTAATTATCGTATTACTTATTTAGTTTGAACGGAAAATATACCGATTTAATATAACAGTTTTTTTAGAATAGTTTAGGATAGACAATAATATAGGTACCTATAATATAATAGTGGTAGAACCTAACCAGCATTCTTATTATTATAATATAATATATTATACGCATACGGACACTAACCGAGTTAGAATCCTTATAAATAGTCGAGATATCCTTTTTGGAGAGACAAAAAAAATTTCAGCAATTATATGTTAAAAAGGTAAAATTTATAGGTGATATACATTTCAATGTACCTACCTACTACTACCTACCTACCTACTTTATTTTTTTAGTTAGTGGCATGAGTATATATCAATTATATACATAATATGGCCTTTACAATATTGCCTGTAGACTTTTGTTTATCGTAGACTCGACGTATTTATAGCGCCTAACAGAATTTATAGTAGGCATCTAACTATGAAGTGACATGAATAAAAACACCTATATAATAGACGGAATAATCAGTGGCGAAATTTTAATAGAAAAAACTGGGAGTGCGGAAGCCTCTTATTTTTTCAGTATATAGTCCACAAATGGCAAAAATTATGAGGGTGCTAATTTCAAATCCAAGGATACTAATTACAGGTGCTTATGTTATCACACAATGGCTGCTTGACTTGAAAAAAAATAACAGGAATCATATTCCTAGTCGTATAATAATATTAAAATTAATAATATTATAGATACACAACGTGATTATAATAATGACATCGTGCATTGGTCGCTGAGAGTTTGGAGCTTGTAAAATATCGCAATTCGTTGACAAAATCTTTCAGCCCCCGGCTACAACGACGACCACAGATAATAATATTATGAAAGAATAGGTAGTCCATGATGGATATATTTTAACGAAATAGAAGGAAGTGTGTCGAAATAAGGAGGAGAGATAGACTTTTTATCAATGTCTCTCGTTTTGGCAGAGGTCTAATCATAAATTATAATACTGTTAGCTCGTGCAGACAAAAATCACAAGGGGACTTGGTTCCCCCCCTAAAAAAAAACAGACAGCTTTAGTTATGTGGCATCGAAGCCCTCCCACTCTCATTGGTGTTAAAAATGTTGCTCCCCTAAAATTATAATGGATTTCCGCCTATATGCGTGTTAGCTATTTATGTCAAGACCTCTATAACATCAAAATACTTTCATGTTCGTAACCGCGTGACAAGCACGAGATATGGCCTATCCATTTTTTAAATAAGAGACAACGCCCGCGCACGAGTTTTAAGCATTTTTGACAATATAATAACACGCAAATAATAATATTTTATGATAATCGCAACAAATCGTTGGCCCGCCGCCGCGGTCGTCAGGCACACCAAACCGAATGCCGCGCGACCGTGTTTGTTCGACGCGCGACGTCGTACACGACCGCCGCCGTAGCGAGCTTACATCTCGTATGGGCGACAAAGCATGAAATTAAAATCGAATTGAATCTTCGCACAGTGTAAACATCCCAAGCCCGCCGCCGCCGCAGTAAAACGTTTTCGAGTGTTCGGGCCGTACACTGAACACACACTCGCACAATCAGTATTTACCACCGTATTATTACATCCCGAGGCTATTTGTCCCCACGCCGCCGCCGACCCTTTTGTCTTTTGCCTTTGACGAGAGCGCTGCCGTAGCCGTTGACGTATTATATTATTATTATTATTATATATACACACGAATACTGCAGCACTGCACGTCACACACGCGCGTACACAATATATTATTATTATTACTATTATCGTTTAATATTACTATATTATTATTATGACGCAAACATGACATATAATATTATACAGGGCGATTTGAAATTTGTGTCACAGCCATTTGTGATAATACGAACGTTCAGAAAAATGTACGATACGAAAGTTTTTCGATTTATAGCAGCATCATCTAAAACGATTTGTACGTTTTATAACTTTTTACGAAATATTAGAGGGGGGTTTTATTAGGGTCAACTTTAAAAACTCAAATGGGAACCTATCTTTTTTTGCAAACATTTTATATATGAAGACAAATTTTTAATATGTTTTAGTGCTTAAACGACATTGATTTATGTAAAACACTATGCTTGAGAGATATTTAAAGTTTTAATAAATTGTTAAAGCTGACCACCAAAAACCACTCTATAATATTGTAAAAAACTATAAAACGTACAAATCAAAAACTTTCGTATTAAACGTTTTCCTCCAATTCGATTCAATACATTGGCCGTAATATAAATTTTGAATCACCTTATATATGTATAAATATAATATATTAAATGCGTACGGACATAGGGCGATTTACTCACCCTCGTTTTTTCGTTTAGTAACGAATTTATTCAAATTCCGATTTCTGGAATTAAATAATGTATATTACTATTAAATATATTATACTTTGTAAAAACCATAATATTTTTGAGTTTTTGAGATGTAAGAGCTATAAACTAGATATAAAGTTCTGTTTTTCAAACGATAACGATTCTTTTTAACTGTTAATTATTAAGTGAATCATTGTTTTTTGAAAATTTTAAACTCACCATAGCTCTCATATCTTCCAAACCCTTCATCGTGGACCTATTATCTTTAGTACATAAGGTTAAATGACTCAAAATCTAGTGGTTAAAATATTGATTTTGATACGTCAACATTTCCACTAAATAATTTATAATATAAAAGGGTAGATTCTCATTTGAAAATACAAGTTTGTATTTTCCCTAAGTAATACATACAAACATTTCAAGAATTTCGAAATATGGTCTTTAAGTATAATTAAATATTCCGAAAATCAGAATTTGAATATATAAAATCATTATTAAATAAAAAAAGGGCGTGAGTTTGCTTGGTGAATCGCTCACACTGTATGTGCAGGACCGTCGTCGCAGGTGATGACGATAAATCGAGAATATTATTTGTATTATTATATTATGTTATGTCATAATATACTACACGAAGCACGTGTGTGCTGCAGAATTCGAGTTCGTGCGCCTCTGGGTCTTATCAAAAACAATCATATGTTGTCGTCGGGCTATTGTACCCAATATTATATTATATGATATACCGACAACTGCACATACATCAATGTAAACACAACAATAATATATCTAAATCGTATTTTACCCTCTGCTCCGTTTGTTTTTTACCGTACGTCGATTCGTATAATAATATCATACGCTGCAGCACTATGTGTTACGGCGTGCGATGTACTCTCGCACATTAATAAAATAAACGATTGTTTGCCCAAACAAAATATAATATTAAACTGTGCACACGGCTGGCTACGACCTGCACGATACGATATCCCGTGTTATCGTGTCATCATTTCCATCACGAACAACAATACAAAACGGTCCCACGCCAGGAGATAAACGTACATTTGTATATGTCGGCCGCGGGCTGTTTAGAAGAAAAAAGAAAATCTGAGGCGACTATTTTTTTTATCTTTTTTTTTTTTTTAATTCATCCCCATCTTCGACAAAAGATACGACGAAAAGTTTTTTTTAAAGTCTGTTGTCTTCAAATCACGTTCGATCGTTAGAAATACAAATACTTCGAGTGCAGAGTATTATATCTATATATAGCTTAGGTATGGGGTTCTATTTAAATCGTGCCTTCGGCATGATTATTTTATTTATACGTATACTTAGTAGGTATTAGGTACCTTTTACTAACTCAAAACATTACAGCTCGATAATAAACAGAATAAAATAAGGTATCTAACCAGTTTTTATAGGTGTATGTTTTGTTGTGATAATAACTTGGGAAAAATAGCTGTATAATAAAGAAAATACAATGATATTGCATGAATTATGATAGAAATAAAATGAAATCTAAAAGGATATAAAAAATTTTTTAAATAATCAATAAACGATAAGAGACATATAAATGAATAAAATATATAATAAAAAATACCTAACCTTACTTAGGTTCAAGGTTGAATGGCGAAACCGCTAGAGTTTATAGATCAGTTTATATATTTGATATATTTGAAATACACAACATTAAATCCAGCTATTTGTAAGTTCAATATACAATTGAATTTCTAATGTGGATGATCCTTTTTATTTGCAGATTATATAAAATCTATTTAAAAATTGATTCTTTTGGTAACTGCCTCCTGTGTCAGGCGCAAATCGAAAGGGGTGACTAAGGGTAAACCCTCCGCCATTTAGAAATGTTATACATTTATTAATTTATAAATCAAATAGTTCATATACGTCTTAAAAATCATAAATTAAAAATATAAATGAAATTTGCAATATTATTATTAAACCGTATCTTTAATGTTACCAATATAAATAGTTATAATAAAATATTATGTACTAAAATAATAATATTGTTTTTTTTTTTATTTCTAGATCCACTCCTATTCTACTTTAATATGAAGTCATCACACCCACTTTATAATCTGGTGCTATGACTTTGACAAGAAGACCACTCCCATTTTTATCCACATCACTTTTCAGACTTTTTCAATAAACCATGTGTCTCTTTAAGGATCTAGCAATTTTTTATTCCTTGTCATTATATAATATATTTTGAACACCACATGAACATAACTATTTTTATTTTTTCACCTTAACGACTCCTTCGACTTTACACAGATATCTTTTCTCTAGCATTCAGTAATATGTTCTTTCTTAGAAAGACATAAGCATTAAGAGTCTTGGCCATCACCTGTTCTTATACAAGTTATGACATGTATACATTTTAATAATAGCATATAACTTCAAAACTAAAAATATTAATAGCATATTACAATTTGTTGAAGTGATTAGCGATAACTAAAATAAAAAACAATTTAAGCGTATTTGAGTAGAACTAAGCAAGACAAAAAAAATAATTTATAATTTGAAACAAGCAATAAGTAGAATAGTATAACACAACAGTATGTTGGGGTAACGGAACAATACTGAAACTATAATTATACAGATAGTTACCACAATTAAAATGTTAATAGAAAAAAATCACAAAACAGATATGTACCTAAGCTATGGTGTGCATGCATTTTTATATTATTATGTGCCATACTGCTTGTATAATATGATTCAGCTGGTGCTTTTAACTGTGCGGTGACGTCGTCCGAGGAAATTAATTTCGTCGCCAAAATAATAATGACAATTATTATTAAGCGACGCGTCCCAAACAATATTCATTTATCGATTAATACCATAAATACTATAAAACGAAAACAAAAATAAAGTATTATGTACAATTTCTTAATTACGATTTATAAACATTTAGCTATTGGTATGTATTATAATTTAGGATTTACAATTATTCTAGTAAGCATGAAATTCGATACGTGAGAAGTCTTACATATATAAGAAATTCGGTCGATCCTCTACTGTATAATATTTTAAGTACATAATAGGTATATTATATAAAGGTTCGTTAAATAAACCTACTTATGAGTTACGATAAAATGTAAAGTTTCCTATAATATACACATCGTGCAGAAGAAAAGAAACGTGGCATAGAGCAATAATGATTATTATAAGTGAATTTATGCGATTATACCCACGAATTTTATTAACATTACGGCACTCCGTAATATATTATAATTTACTGTGTAGTCGACTATTTGTTTATTGTGCGAATGGCAATATTGCAAAAAAAAAGTGTACGCAGATCAATAGTGATAGTTGATATGTTGTCGGAAAAAGATTTTAGAACTATACAATAGATCAAATTGTATTTCTAAAACATCTTCGAAAGACTTCAGAAACATATGATTCGTTAGGTTTCAATAATAACTGCTATATATTGTGAGTGTGTTTTAAAAAACTGATAATTTGAATATTAGATTAAATAATTTGATACCTAATATTTATTATATTAATTATGTATTTGTGTTATATGTAATTATACTCATATAGGTACTTAGAAAACGTATAATATTGAAAGAAAGACGAATGTTTTTTGGCGTTCAGTGACTATAATCATTTAAAATAGAAAATTAAATGTACACCAACTGAATTTTTGCGCAAAGATATATCCGATTTTATTTAAAACTGCAGAAAACTCATTATTGTTTACCTAAATTCCCCAACAAAGTCATATAACGGTTGATACTACACTTATGTAGCAGTCTACATCGATTTACGACCACAAACCACCAATCGACGTTCTTACGTCATTTTGTAAAGTTACCGCAACTGCCTGCAGCCCCTGACTCGATCGAAATTCCCTCATTCATCCATCGCTGAATCGATGTCATACTCTATGTACGCAAATTCTAAATTTTCTATTTGTCAATTTGAAATTTAGGTAGATACTAGATATATGCATTATGCATACATATTTCATTACAATTACATTATAAAGTAATCTGTGCAACGTAAGGCCATAACTAAAAAAAAATTTCTGTGGTCCAACATTTTTTTTTTTTTAATATAGATATTGATGGATATTCAACATTTTTTGTTAATTATTACAGCTTTAACAAAAATATAAATTAATGTATAATATAATAGTCAATAAACAATATTTACAGCTAAAATTTGTCTAATTTTAAAAAAAAATCGTGAAAGATTTGGGGAGGGGGGTTTAGACCCTTGGACCACTTCTCCTTAGTTACGACTTTGGTGTGACATGAAAAATTCATAAACATTGAAATAATACTTATTATAATTTAAATACGCACGCATATAAGTATACTGAAAATATATGTATTGCATAATCCTGTATAGTTATTAATTGTGAAATAAATGACAATTCAATATCGTCGTTTTATATATTACCTATGCACATGCCTAAACATTATTTTTTTTGTTAATATATATATTTTTTTTAATTAATATCTTTGAACATAATTACATAGTATTGAAATTTTTTTATATTTTTAAAATCTTTGTTATCTTCTTTTTTTTTTTGTTTTTAAACTTCATTTAATTTACAATAGTTATGTAAGCTTTATAAATTGGCCATACAGGGAGTATAAAAAAATACTAGGAGAAACGTAACGTAAAAAAACCCTGTTTTTTTATATTAATTATAAACATTCACACATTTCGTGTTATAATAGTATATTACTGTAAAAATATTAATCCAGTGCACATTGTTTATTTAGATTTTAAAACTCCTAGTTACCTATATCGTAATTTTGTATATTATTATCATCGATATTAGGTAGATATATATTGTATAGTATACACTATATATATATATATATATATATATATATATATATATATATATTTATATACCTAGGTACATCATTTACGCACGCATACATCAAGTTATAATATTATCATCCACCCTTTGCTATTTTTTCCGCCCGTGTCATAATATCATAAGGTCTATTATAGCGATGCTAGTTCGATTTTCTTGCCTATACAAATATAATATAAGGTTTCCACTGGTCACCACAATATATATATATACATATATTGCATTATAAGTCTTAGTTTACTTTGCAATTCCGTCGTATATGGTTTCAGTAAACGATGCCCGTACGACTACATATTAGACTATTAAGAATATCGGCAATATTATACGTATACATGACGTATTATACATTGGAATCCACAAACATTATTACGACGCCTGTCCCGTATAGGAATATTATGATGCGTTTGTGCAACCACTTACAAAATATATATATATATATATATATATAGTCACAATAACCGTTAGCTGGCTTATAATATTAAAATATATTATGTGATAGGAAATAAGCGAAGTATCTATTATTTATGTGCACATGGATAATGAACTACGTAAAAAAAATTTAAAATAACCGAAATCCAAACTTCTTCAAATTGTGAATAAATTGTGCAAAGCACTGAATTGTTTATTGCTTTACTCACCCTGCAGGCGCAGTGGTGCTGGTTTTGCAGACGTCAAATTCGAACGCAACGCATTATATACTAACATTTTTGATCGCACAAAACTTCAACATGGTTGAAACCATCACCTCTGTAGTTGCATTATTTGTTCACGATTTTCGACGGTTGTCCGCATATATAGAATAGGAATAGGCTTTCCTTAACCGCGTCGTTCGTTATATACCTATAATATAATTGCAGTTAAACCGTTGAGAAAAACTGAACATTTTAATTCGAAAACGCCGTCAGCTGTCTGTCGTGGATATGCAACAAATTTCACTTGTAATACGATTATATATTTATAACACATATTTTCATATCGGGTTCATACTTAACTACTTTTGGAGTCCTTCTCCGGTTCAACTAAAAAAAAGTGTTAAATTTAGTATAACATGAAATAATAATGCGCATCGTCGAGAGACAAGCACGCAGCACATGATAATATATGTCACCAGGGCACATATTTTGTGTACAGGAATACAAAATGAAAATGGAATGTAAAGGCTATATTAAATTATTTGAGTTATATGTGAATTCCAATTTTTGATAACAAATCATTGCATACTGCGCAGATGTCCACTAATTGTATTGAGTGGTGGGGGGGGGGGGGGGGGGGGGTTAAAGTTTTTTTTTTTAATAATGGGGCCGGGTTATCATTATTTTTTTTTTAATTTAATTTTCATACGTATATATTATATCTATTAAATTTGAATCATAATTTTTGTCATTTTTAGTTTTGAAATATATTATAATAATTATATAAAAAAAGAAAAATGCATTCCTAAATAATTATAAACGATTATGATGTGCTCAACTGTTTATATATATATATAAAACTAAAAGTTAATGAATCGTGATTCGTGACGTGACGTAAGCACACCTATATATAGAACGAGAAGAAGAATCTCTTTCAAACAATCCTAATGTTTAATGATAGAAACGGACCAGTGCGGCAGCTGCAGACATTGAATTATGTGAAAATTCTTTGCCGCGTCTATTGTGTCGATTGGACTGGCAAAATGAACAGCAGCACCGCCAGCGGTCCGCTCTCATTTTTTCACGCAGTTTTCGTTCGAACGTAAAAAATAAATCGGTACAGACGATTAACCCTCTTACGCACGTAACAGATATACGACTTTAGACCGACATCTATACACATGCACACGCATGTGCGTAAACGAATGGAGAGGGATGATGTACCCTCCTCGCGTACCGGAGCGGTCGTATTTCCCTCTGTCCTGCCATAATATTATATCTCCTGCAAAAGCATTGATATATAAATAAATAAACAATTTCGAATGCGTTTACTGACCAAACTAATAATTGAACATCGTCAAGCACCGCCGACGATGATAGTGTTTCAGTAGTTCACATTACCTTCCTGTTAACAGAAACGCGTATGACACGACGCTATAAAACAATAATATTTATAATATTACAGCCATACATATAAGTATAGCCGTAGCCCGTGCTGTACCATTTTGTGTGTATTGGAAACGGCTGCAGTTGAATATTGTATTATAAAACGTAAAATAATATTGTTAAATGTACTACACGCACGTCCAGTTAATACTATATATAGGTACTTACTGCACCGACTACTTTATTATTATAATCTTACGTTCTAAATATTAACAGAGAGTTATAGCATGTTATCCTTCTATTATATATAAAAAAATAGTGATCAATATATATTGATTAAATGAATCGAGTAGCTATTTTTAAACGTCTTTTTGTATTATTTTTATAATTTATGATTTCTCAACAAATATTTCAATATATCAATAAAATATATTTTACCGCTAACATTCTCAATTGAACAGTGTATTGGTGGTTAAAAACGTCTACAAAAGTTTAAGATTATATGTCTTATTAATCACATAAACATAATATTTTTACCTATCTAATATTTTTTTATTAAATAATGTCGCACGTGATCGCGATGTTTTCGAGACCATATACGCGAAACGTGTAAATAAAGATAAATTATTATTGGAACATAACAACAATTTTGACGTTTAATGAAATTCCAGAATCATTTAAATGACTTAATAATGTTTACTCCCTACTAAAGTATTTATTAAGTTGACTGATAATAAGTTGTATATTAATAGGCAAAACAAAACAACAACAACCAAGACATAATTATATTATATTTACACGACAGTGAGTGTATTTAGCGTGAATAATATAATAATGTACGGTTTAATAACTATATATACAAAAGTAGTAAGTAGTCTATAATACTCTATTATAATTATTGTAAGTGCCTATAAGGCATTTGAAATATGATTTATTAAAAAAAAATATCTTTTAAAAATTGTAATACTATTTACAGACGATTGGAGTTGTGTTCGATGCGTACGATTTTGTATAATAAGTGTACAGTGTAACAGAAAAACCTGACAAATTAAGAAACAACTTAATATGTTCTAATCAATATTTTATAATTTTTTTTTATATACTATAATTTACAGACGCTTGAGTTACATGTCGGTTATACATTTTTTTTTTTTTTATTATTTTTTAAACGTTTATTTAAAAGTCAAATAGTTTATTTTTTACGACTTTTTAAAATCGTATAAAGATTAAATTTTAACTCATTCAATTGTTTTTAGTTTTTTTTTTTAACTTATTGACACAATTATATCCCCATAGTAAGTTATTTGTTTGACCTACCACATCATACAGATATATTATTTTAAACTGATTGTTTAGTAAAGTAATATAGCCAATAATTAACATCGTGGTATTGAATACAACCAAAAAAATAAAATGAAATAAATACGCTATCCGTATAGCACGCATCCGTCTATCATAATTATTATACTGTCATGATTTCATGGTATGCGCGTTGAAAAAATAAAACTTAGCCGCCAGACAATGTAAAAACAAACCGACGGCGGGCGTAATCGAAAGAGATTACGCGGACTTGACGCGACGGCAACCGAGTCTGAACAACATTATAATAATAATAATAATATCATAATATTATAGGTATAAAATATGTGGTTTGATAAGTCATTGTAACCGGGCGTTTAGCTATTTATGGTGACACACGAGACACAAGTACAACAACAATAATATTATTATTATATCATACTCGTGAAACACAATTTTAGACGGAAACCTACATATATAATAAGGCACTTGCCTAATATTTTCTAGAAGACGATTTGTCTATGATAGAAAATAACATTTGTGAATTGTTATAATATGTTTTTTTTTTATACTTAAACACACAATATATATGTGTGACAATCAGTTATACATTTTTATGAATTTAGGGTAGTTCGTAGAAATTAAATTACTAATCATAATATTTTATGTTGAGAATTTGAAAGATTAATCGATACGTAGAAGGTATATAGGTATATTCATTTTATGTTATTGTTCTGTATTAAAATTATTTTTAAACAAATCAAAGTCATTGATTTTTTTTTTTATTTAAACTTTTGTGTATTTTCATTACTTGTGGTTATTTACTCTATGCCTAGTCCTCTAAAGGTGCGGTGTTATAACTATACTTCTATAGTTCGACTTTTCAGCTTCATGAATGAAACAATTTTCAGTTTGCAGCAGCTAAAGTTTAATAATATAATAGTTTAACATAATAATGTGGCATGCCGACAAAACAATAATGTAATATAATTGTAATAGTTAATAAGTATAATCGTTTGATATACAAATTCATTTATTTATAATAATAATAATTGGCATAAATCTGCAAAATGCAAAATGTACGAAAATGTTGGACATTCATGAGAATAGATTAAGTAAGGTTATTTATAAGTGGTTATTAGTGAAATTAAAAAAAAAAAATACGTGCATTAATTCACAATAGTTTTTTATGAGCGCCCAAAGTTAGAATTTAAAAAAAAATTTGTCAAAAATACTAAAATTTGCAAATTATAGTAGTAAATATATTTTAGAAAAATTTTAATGGTGAAAATATCTTTTAAAGTGAAATCATTTATTTTCTACAATTTTTTCAAGTTTTCAGAAATTCTCGGAAAAATAAATCGACAATAGTCATTGTAACTATAGTAAATATTGGTAATAATGATGATAGTGGTTTATTTTATTATAATAAAGAAAAAAAATAATTCAAAATTCCAAAAACTTCAAAAAATTGTAGAAAATAAATTATTGCACTTTAAAGGATATTTTCACCATCAAAATTGTTCTAAAAATCATATTTACAAATTGGCTATTTTACATTTTTTAGAAATTTTTTTATCAAATTTTAATTTTTTTATTTTCGTTATTAAAAAATAAAAACATTTTTTTAATATTATACATGTATACCGCAAGCGTCTATAAATTAAACAAAAAACATTTTATTATTGAATACCATAAAAATTATTCCATATGACAGATCTTCGGAGATACCCTGTACCTATAGTTATACTAGTAATTTATAAAAAATCTTATTTTTACATCTAAAATTTGAAAATTAAACGTTCTTTTTACAAAGAAAAATTGAAATTTTTGTTCATTTTATCTGAGAAATTTTTTCCGCCCTCAAAGTGTACCGCTCCTAGGCAATCGCCCACAGGTGATGCCCCCCCCCCTTAAAACCGGCCCCGGGTAACCTAATAATGCGTTTAAAATATCGATTTTCATTCGGCTATATACGGCCGATAAGTATCGGAACACGGCAGCAGTGCACGTCAGCAATTATTGTGCAGAGGTGCACCTACCTATAATGAGACTCAATCGCGAGTACTATAGCTTCATAAAATTTAAATAGTTCCATATAATAATAATAGTCATCCGACACAATAATATCGACTTCATCGGCCTACCTTTAGGGTGGTCCGTTCTGCAGTAATTCCTGTATACTATATACATACAGTCGACAGTTGTGGAGCAGAAATCTACTTGTAAACATGTTGGTGACAACGCGTTATGTAATGTGTATTTTTAGTGTGAGGTGTGTGTGTGTGTGTGTGTGTGTGCACGAACCAAAGGAAAACTGTCGAGACGAAGGACGACGGTCTCGACTCTCGAGCTAGTGGCGGGCGAGGAAGAGGAAAGAATATAAAAATAATAATAATAATAATGATGATAATATATACTAATTTTAATTTAACGAAACGATCGTTTATTGTTTTTATTTTAAACGTTTTCTCTTATTGTTCTAAAATAACACAGCACTTAAAATAGATACATTACACTAACTGACTCGTTTTGTTTAATATACATACATATTACATATATAATATATATAATAATATAATCATGTGACGTACCTAAACATATTACGATTATAATATTATAAATCATCAATCAATGATGACGTATAATATATACTTATAATATAATGTGTAGAGGTGTAGAAGGAATACGTTTAATAACATTATAATATTATTATGCGTAATTTATAAACGGCGAATTCATAATAAATTAAATATAATTATACAAGTTTAAGAATTATTACATTCCGTTTTTCTCTACGAACGTTCAATAATAATAATAATAATAATAATAAGTATGTACATAGTATTCTACACGACGTCTTCTAAAGACTACGACAGTAAAAAATAATAATAATAATAAAAAAAAACAATAATATTTGGTAACGAAGATCATATAATATTATATATTTATATGATAATATATTATAGGCTATGTACAATATTATAATAGCGTTTGCGATATAGATAATAATGATGATAATAATAATAATAATATCAATATATTCTATAATAATTGAAATGTATTGCACTATTACTTTTATTATTATTATTATTATTATTATTACTATTACGATATAATAATATACTAAATTGTATTTTTGTAAGGTATATAATTAATATTAGCATAATATGTTTATTATATAAGTATTGTATATTATACGTCTGTATAGTTGTAATAGGGGTGTTGAACAAATTGGGACTAGATGAGAAATCGACACCGGCTATGCATCAGTGCGATTCGTTAGCAAGTCGCGGCTTCACGAATCTTCGATAATGCTGAAAAATAAAAATTTAACACAAATTATATTATAGTTATGATTTAACGATAAATCAGAAAATCGAATAATTATATTACATTTATTGATATTATAAAGAATTCCTTTGACCTAAAATAACACACAATACAACTGCAGTATACTTATACTGACAGGAACAATATTAGGCGTGTATATTTACAATACCTGTACCTATATATATATATATATATTATATAGTTTATACATTTTTATATAGTGTATATATATAAATGCGTAAGTAGATTAATATTGAAATACGATTTGTGGGAATTAATATGAAACTAATGCAATATTAAAAACTAAGTCATCAAAATCACATCCATGGGAATGCATATACCTATAAAATTATTAAAAGCTTTGCATGATATCAATGAGTCAATATATTAATATAGTTATCAATCACGTCTCAATTTGCAGCGTTTTCAATCGTCTTATTAGAACGAAGCTTTACAGACTAGTGTTAGTCAATATGGCTAATAAATAATAATACTTTCATAATTTTAGGTTCTGAGCGCAGTGATGAATATAATATATTGGTTTTACAATGATATAATAATATGTGTGTATTTTATTATTTAAATTTCATATTTTTGTGTCTGTCATTGAAGCAATATAGTACAATTATAAGTAAAAATGCTTCAATATTAAACTTTTGCTGCAGGGTTGGCTTCTAGTTGAAAATTATATCTATCCTTGTGCTATACTACATATTATATAAACATTTGAAATGTTCGATATTTTACATTTTTAGTTTTTATTCATTGATGTTGATAACATTTTTTTTTTAAGTCAAAAACCTTGAAAATATATTACAATAAGTATCCTGATGAGTTTTTTTTATAGAAATTAAAAATACATATTATAGTCACAATATTTTTTTATAGTCGTCAGAAGTATAGATTTTGACGAAAGTCGTCTATGTCACGTACATTTACAAATTATTTTGTAGTCGAAAATATATATAATTTTTGATTTTTACACTTAAGATTTTAATGTTAAATTATGTATAACATTTCTTGTATATTTTCATTACTGGAATTTAAATAAAAATTTTGGCGTCAACTGTAAAGCAACATACATTTTTTAAGTGTTAGAAAATCACATTTTAACGACATTGTAGTAATTATAACAATTTCTCATCAAATAATTTTTCTTATAGATAACTCAAAAAATATTAATCATAGAAACGTGAAAAATTATATTATTATTACATAAATATTTGCGTGCCAATGAAAAGTTCAACATATTTTGACTTATCTTAAGTTATATTTATAACTATTTACTCCAATTTATACGGTACGTGGTATCGACTTGTTATTAGGTAAGTTAACAACGAATAATATATAATAATAATATGCTATTAGAACCTAACATTAAAATCTACACATATACTTATATTATAAAGCTGAAGAGTTTGTATGTTTGAACACGCGAATTTTTCTCAAAATCTATACTGGACCGACTTCGATAAAAGTTATATCAATAGATTTCTATTAAGTCACGGATAGGGGCTATATAGGCTTATACTTTTGAGTTTTAACTCTATAGATAGAGGATTTCACACATGAAATTCGTTTTGGATCTCAAAAATTGTTTGGTTGCCTTTGGTTACAGGGAAAAAAATTGGTATAATCTAAAGACTACCGCATTATTCAAATGTACAGAAAAATACAATGTCCTTATATAATATATTTATAACCAATATTGATTCAAAATAATTATTATACTCGTACGATTTTGACAAAAGTTTCTGGGATTGTTCTTGTATGTATATATAGATAACCATCGTTAACGCGTCAAAAATCGAATACCAAATGTTATATATCTAATCCACTCCAGCTCGGTCGAATTATGCATAAACGAAGCTTTAGACAATTTTGTCGACGTCAATTTTCCCGTGAACGGGAGGTAGGTATAGATAGGTAGGATAGGTACTATATCTGCACTAAAATTGAAATGCACGCCGCCGATGTACCGGCCGTTTTTATGTCTGTTAATTTTTTACCGGCAAAGTCGGAATAAAGGTATATTATACTTATTACAATATATAATGTAAGTATTGCCATATTTTGGGCAAGAATTAGTTCAACATACCATATTTATAATATAACCTAACCCAACCTATAATATAATAATATGAATAAATTATAAAAAAAATGTCCTTGGAAATAATGACTGATACGTCAGCCACCGCTCAGATTTCGAATTTGACACATCCAGACACAACTGTATACTGCAGTGACCTATGCTCAACGATGACGTACACTCGAAACCTATCATGATATGTATATATACGGCGACATTAAATTCAATTGATAATTAGAATACAATTATCTATTGAGTGTTATAGACTTATTCAATAAGTAAATTTAATGACACATAAACATACATAATTTAAGATTGTAATTGCCAGTAATAGTGATAAGGATTGGTATAGTGTTCCCAATGATTAAACAAATAAAATGTTAAGAAAACACAACAATGCCTAATGGTCAAAAAAATGTATTTTTTTTTTTAAGCATATGTGTATTCTGTATATAGATTTTACTGCGCGGATACTAAATCGCGAATATTAAAAAAAAGATAATTAATTGTCGCGACAAATTTTATAATCGTTGAATAGAAAACTATTTTTCTATTAAGTACGCGTCTTATAAATCTGATTTTGATATTATTTTTTTTTTATTGAAATTTTATATATTGTTCTTAAACAAAACAAATTATTGTTCGATCAAAGCGCGGTCATAAAATTGATATATTTTATTTGAATTATAAAGAACTCACTAATTAACGCGTATTAATAATTGTCATTGGTTAGTGTTGACATAGTATAAGACATTAGCTATATAGATATCATCGGCTCGTATATGATTATATTGTTATCGATTAGAGGCCTATAAAATAACTGAACAATCAAATATTCAAATGTGATCGATTTTACTATAAGTTTTAATAAACTAATAATGATAATAATGATATCGATTCTTTTACCTCTGACGAGCTGTTGGTACCGCACGATGAACTCCGCGCAAAAAAAAAAACGGTATATTACATAACGATGAATATATTATATTATGTCATGATGCGTCGAGTGACACGTGACCGCGGTGGCGGCGGCCGCGCATCATCACCTGGCCCACGTGGTCTGCTGGAGCGGCGTAAACGCCGAATCGAAATTTTGCCTGGCCGACGGCTGCGGCGAGACGACCACGTCGTCGCCGTCATCGTCGTCCGGTTCGCGCCGCTGCAGCGGGTGACGGGCGCCGGGTCGTGCGGGAGACACGTTGGCCGGCGGCGCGGCGGGCGACGGCCTCTTGCCCATGATGGAATCGATGCTGAACCCGGTGGACGGCTGCTTGACGGCCAACCGACCGCCGCCGGCCACCACCGTGGTCGCGTACGTTGGCTGTATCAGATTGCCGTGCTGGTGCAACACCAGTGCGGGTGGCTGCGACGGCTGTTGCGGCTTGTACGCGGCTGCCGCTGCGGCGGCCGCCGCGGCCGCGGCCACCTGACCGTTGTGCAGTAAGTTCAGACCGAACGTTATGCGCGCCAACTCGGCGGCCGGCAGTTGTAACGGCTGCATGGCAGACGCCGGTGGCGAGGGTTGCTGCGATTGCGGGCCCTGCTGCTGCTGCTGCTGTTGCTGCTGCTGCTGTTGTGATTGCGACGGGTGTGGCGGCTGCAGCTGCGGCGGCGGTGGCCCGAGATGGTGGTAGGGGTAGTGATGGTGATGGTGTAACACCGAGTACGGGTCCGCGGCCGCGGCGAAGTGGTTGTGGTGCGGATGGTGATGGTGGTGGTGCGGATGGTGTTGATGGTGGTGGTGGTCGCCGCCGCCGCGGTGGATGAAAAAGTCTGACGGGGCCTGCATGCGCTTGTACCGCTTGCGCCGGCGTAGAAAGCTACCGTTGTCGAACATGTCCTCGGCCATCGGGTCCAGCGTCCAGTAGTTGCCCTTGCCCGGGTTGCCCGGTTCCCGTGGAATCTTGATGAAGCAGTCGTTGAGCGACAGGTTGTGCCTGATGGAGTTCTGCCACGCTGGGAACTTGTCCCGGTAGTACGGGAACCGGGACATGATGAACTCGCAGATGCCGCTGAGCGTGAGCTTCTTGTGCGGTGACTGCAATATGGCCATGGTGATCAGCGCAATGTAACTGTACGGCGGCTTGACGGGCGACCCGTTGCCGGCAGCCGACGTCTTGTCGCCGTCTTCGCTGCACTGGCCGCCCGCCGGCACGCCCGGCGACGTCGTCTTGCTGCGGCGGCCGCCTCCGTTGTTGTTGTCGTTGCACCCGGCCGCGACGGTTGCAGCGTCGTAATCGTCGTCGTCGTCGGCCGAATCCACGTTCACGTCCGTCGTTTCGGCCGAGCCGACGCTGCACGGCGGCGACACGGACGCCGCCGTCGAGCCGCCCTGTACCATCGCGGCGGCGGCGGCGGCGACGGATCCGGCGCCGGCACCGCCGCCGACGCCCCTCAAGTCCAACGGGCTGACGACCTGATGCATGGCCACCGAGTCCAGGGCGGCCTGGTATCGGCGGCTGAAATCGTATACGGGCAGGAACACGGCTGCCGCTGCAGCCGCGGCGGCGGCGGACGAGGAGGAGGAGGACGTGGCCAACTGCACGGCGCTTCCGCTGATGCTGCCGCTACCGCTGCTGCTGGTGCTACTGCTGCGGTGGTTTTGTTGATGATGGTCGTTGTTGTTGTTGTTGTGGTGATGGTGGTGGTGGAGGAGGTGATGGTGATCGTCGTCCTGCATACCGATCACCACGCAGCACATTTGGCCACAGTCTTGCACGTCATGTACGACGACGGGAAACGGGCTCGAAAATTAATAACTGAAGAAATCGGCGATGTTATTATATTATCGACGACACACGGGTTCGAGGGCGTTACACGGTTGAAAACTAAACGACGACCACGAGCGTGAAAAAAATCGGTTTGCCGAGCAAAAATAATGATGTGCACGAACCGGTATTTTATACGCGGCCGGGAAAGTGAAAACCCAATCGGTAAAAAGATTGTATAAAGGGGTACGCGACGGCGGTTGCAGCGACGGCGGCGATTGCGGCGGTACCGTCTGTTATTGGTCGACGTTGACGTGTAGCGCGCGATAGTATCACTGAGGAGCCGACGACTGCCGCGTCGGTATAGCGGCGGCGGCGGCGACGACGGCGGCCGCTGACGCGGTGGGCGTGGCCGTCGAGCGAACGCGATGGGTGTGGACACTCGTGAACCCGCCGAATGGGCGTGCGGTAAAACACAAACGGCGGCGTTGACGGCGGCTAGGTGATCACATCGTCTTTTGTATTGCGCGCATTATACACATTATTATACACATATAATAATATTGTACTCGCGCTCATCCCGTCCTGTCCGAGACAAACTGCCGTTCCGCGTTTGTGCCAACTGTATAACCGGTGGCAACCTCAATGCGGATTGTCCTGCCACCCTCCCGCACTCCGATGTCTGCTGCCTCCCGCCCTCCCGCACCTATCCCGCCGCGGCACCTTCCTCGGCCGTAACCAACCGCCACTGTGGCCGCGCTCGCATTATTTACATCCACCATAGATTGCCAATATATATATATATATATATAAATGCTATATAGATAGGTATATATATATATACATTGTTATTATGTATATAATATGCAAACGCAAATAATTATATAATGCTCTTATTCTGTTTTTCACTCCCTATCTTTCTCAGTCTCTCTCTCTCTGTCTCTTTGTCTTTCTCTCTCTCTCTCTCTCTCTCTCTCTCTCTCTCTCTCTCTCTCGTATATACACAATATTATGCTATATATATATATATATATATATATATATATAAATGTATCACACCCACTGCACACGCATTAGGTATACCTGTATATACATATACAGCCCTTAAATCTCTGGGCGCTTTGAAGTCGCGCGCGCAAACTGTTCGCTGTTATAAATCGTCTCTCGACTTATATAAATACATATTGTAAGAGGTATATTATACCTGTGCATATAGGTCTGCGGCGGAGACACTCGTGACAGGCGTGTGCTGAAGAAAATCGTCTATACATATATATGTGTATAGGTAGAGAGATATATGATTGTAGGCAGTATGCCTGCGAATAGAGGAAAAATTGGAAGGGGGATGCAAAAGTGTGAAAAAAAAATGTACGTTCATTTACATTTAAATGTTTATAATTATTGATTATGAATATAATTGAAAGGAGTAGGCAATAAATATTTTCTGAAAAGAAGTGTCACTCCGTCCCCCCACGCGTTCACTTTCAATCCAAGCACTGCGAGGCTAATAGATGCACTGTAACGGTCAACTACTACTATAATAATAACATAATATTGTAATACTCATTCGTATATTTAGTTACTTATATATAATATAAACATATAATACAACCTATTTATTGTCAAAAATTATTAAATCGTTTCCTTTGTTTTTTTTCTACACTCATCCCTTCTATTCCGCATTGCGGATACCATACATATTATATGAATTTATTCGAATTCTGATTTTTGTAATTTTCAAATGTATACGTACTTAAATGCCGTATTATTTAACTATACTTAGGTTTTTTATACCATTAAGAAGTGCTTATGATGGCCAATACCTTTTTTCTACAACTCTTCGATTTGTACATGTACTTATATAGATATATATGTAAATACAAATTTCCCAAATCATCATCACGATTAATAATTTACAGCGAAAAAAGATGGTTTTTATATTTGAAAATGTATTTTTATTACCACAGAACCAACGCCCTTCAAATTCCATAAAAAATTAAGTTGATACTTGAAAATTCCAATAATCAGAATTGCAAGAACCATTACATAATGAACAACTAAATGGGGGTGATCATGATGCTGTTATTGTATCACCCCGTAGTTATATACCTCTATTATATATATATATATATATATAACTATATCTATAGTTAATATATTCTCTTAGATTCTTCAAAATGTACCTACCAAAATGTGAAACGTACGAGTATACTTATTTATACACATACGATATATCTCTACATAGTAATAAATGACCATTAAAGATAGAATATTGTAATATAGACAAGTCAGTAAGTAATGACTATTTGAACAATATAAACCAACAAAATCGAATAAAAAAAGGTAGGAATCTATAATAGTATAGGAAGTATACAAGTATATAGGTATACCTAGCCATATCGTCATATCCTAACACAGCTGTTTACATTAAAATCATATATATATAGGAAACTACAGGTGCACTGAATAAAATAAATCACATATAATAATTCACGGTATCAATATAATTGTTCAACGATTCAAAAAAATCATTAAAGCAAAATATGTTATATGACGAAACCTATATATATATATATATATATATATATGTGTGTGTGTGTGTGTGTGTGTGTGTATAAAAGGAAATATACCTATTCAACTTCAAGTTTTTTTGAGTTGATATGACTTGGTACCTGTATTAAATAACCATATTTACAGAAAGAAAATATTTTTGATTTTAATCTATGTATAGGTATGTAGGTACCTATACAAAAATATTTTATGTGAGCATATCATTATATAAGTTTTGAAAACTGGCTCTCTGATAAGTTGTTTAGGTAGTTTTTCATAAACTTATAGATGTGTATTATGCATAGCTAAAATATGTAGGTACCTACATATATATATATATATATATATATATATTATATGTGCGCAAACGAGTTGTAGTTATCAATTTATATGTAACCGCTATTTATATACATGCAGTCGTGTATTTAATATTTTATAGGTAGGTATACCTACATAAAAAATATACAGGCAAATAGTGATGCGAATATGATTGTTTAAATATAACATCAAACTATAGGTCTATGGATACATAATATATATTATTTAAAATTTAAGCATATTATTATTTATTATGCTATATATGTATGTATTTTACCATATATTATAAACAGTTTGTTTGTTTAGAGAGCTAAGTAGACGGGATTATGACGATGATGATGATGTAGAATAAGCCGGGTACATAAACGACGACGCTATTAAAATATATTTATATATAAGAGGTAAGGATAATATAAGTACATATTATATAAACTATATAAATAAAAGTTAGGAATGAGTTTTATGTAGCTGGTATATATAAATAAATCGTGTCCCTGCACCGAGGGAGACTTGAAACAAAAACGTTTACAAAAGTATTTAGGAGGTTGTGTTCTAATTATATTATTCATTTTTTTTTTTTTTTGATTTATATATTATATACCGTTGACGGCTGTGCTCGAAGAGCGATGTGCACACGCGACAAATATATTATACATAAGCCCGCTTGCCCGTGTGTATTATTCATTCGTCGTCTCTTGTCTACAACGCAGCTTGTCCTAGTGGCGGCCAACAAAAATGATGTAATACAATAATAAATGTATAATAATAGTTGGACAGCATAGGTATACCTACTATAATCACCCATCAATAGAATCATGTCATTAGAAAACGATACAAAAATTTGATTTATTTATTTTTACCATCTTGGAATTTTTTAATAATTATGTTAATAGATTTTTATGTTTTCAATGCATTTGTAAATTATTATTATTTGTATTATTGTGGTTACTATTATTATTATTGTTAATATTGTACTATTATCTGTATTGTACTTGGATCTCACGATCCGTCAGAATTTCGGATAAATAAGTAAATAATATACTTAATATATTATTCATATATATGCGTAATAGTATATATAAGCTCAATTCAGCATGGTTATTGAGGTCTTATAATAATAGTATGTGCCTATAACTACCTATACTATAATATATTTTATAGGTATACTTATATTGCAGATAGTAATTTTTTTAAGTGCCTATCATGCGGTAACTGATGTTACAGTAAAAAGACGTTATATAAAGGTATATCACACTGCAGTATAACGTATTCACCGGACATTATATCGCTATATATATTTGATCATACAAATGTGGGAATTATTGTGATTTTTTTAGTTAATCACTCGCATTAATAATCGAATATGAAATGGGAATATAGTTTTGACGATAATCAGATATACCGTTGGATAATTATGAATATATTTATTATTATGATTATATTATACACCAATGATTATAACTACTGTTTTTCTATACATGGCTGAACTATACAGGTTTAAGTGAACCCACTAACATTAAACTATAGATTAAGAATAAACGACATTTTTTTTCTCTATAACAATATAGTAAAAATATAAATATAAGTACTACTCCTGTAAGTATAGCTTGTGTTAGAGTAGGAGCTAACATTCTTTTGTTGACATTTTTACTATAATATAATATCAACTAATGATTTATTTGTGTATATTTATTAATATTTTAGTTTTATAATATACATCGGTGATTCACCTGCAAGCATGATTACCTTAATTTTATATTTAGTAACTATGAAAATGTATTCAAATTATATGATTTTTGGAATTTTTAAGTATCTATATAGATACGTATAACCCTTTTTACCGTTAATTTTAAAGGACATTTTGTAATTTCTTGTTCAAAATATGCATGAATAAAATAATGATACCAGCTACATTACAATTTGAACAAGTAAAGTTATTCTGAGTTATTAAATTATATTTATGTCCTAAATATAATTAGTATAATAGTCTACTAACATTATAATACATAGGTTAAAATCGCTACATTTCATTTTATTTTGTACAATAAATGATGACAGCATTTATATTTAGGTATAGGTATATTATATATTATAATATGTTATATGTATTATAAATTGTTTGATTAAATATTTATATATATGTGAGTGTGTGTGGGTGTATAAAATACATCTCAAAACAGTCATTGCAGGTCAACGGAGATATAACTAATAAAATAATACCACATATTAAAATATAAGTATACGCTATATATATATAATATATTATTATATTGCTTTAATAATATCATTATTATTAATCGAGCAGTTCATATCCATATCGAATATAGGACTTATACATGAACAATTTTATGATCAAACACTAGCTATATAACTATAATAATCATTCATAATTAAAATTTGTTTTCATGTACGTTATTAATATACTTTGGGAGAAATAATTGTTGCTTACTAAAAATTAAAACAGTGTACGGCGATAACTATATTATTAATAATCGAATCTTATATATATATATATATACGACCGTTAAAAATAATTTAAGATTAGAGCAATTATGATAAGTTCTCAAACTAAAAAAAAAAACCAATATATTATGCATCTTTAATAATCTTATCGGTAGCATTTTTAATATATACCGCCGTTAAATAAATCCAGCCAAATATAGAGGCATAAGGCTATTGAATAAAAGTAGAAAACATAATTTAGTTTGCACGATTAAAAAAGTTTCATATGCATAGCCATCATATGTAGGTAGTACTTACACTTGTAGAGTTTGAAAGAGCAATCGCAGTGTATCTAAATATAGGAATGCGGTTAACATTGTAGTATTCATTTATATCTATAATAATCATTAACCACACATATAAGTATTACACTTATATATACTTTATATATCTAACAATATATACATATTAATACAAAACTTTATATTTTATGTCCATAAATATTAATTTTAACCATTTGGTTTTATATTTCAGAAATGACTTTAAGATTTATCAATGATATATATATTTGTAGGTACCATAAAATATTATTATATATTTTTTTGAACAACAAATATACTTCAGCAAGTGGTTATTAGTGGTTATGTACATTAAATTAATTTATAAATTTTGATTTATTTTTAAATACAACATATTAGTTATATAATATCTAGTTATAAACATACCTATAATATTATCTTTACTATACAGTCTTATAAAATATATATTCTTGTACATGTGCGAATTTAATTTTAGCATCTGAAAAGTTTAATGAGTTTGACAGTCATTTGTGCATTGCATATTTACATATAATTATGTAGCGGTTCTGAAGTCTTTGCCATCGGGTACGGAGATTTTGGTGTGACCAAATCTGAGCCAGTGTATACCTATTTACACATACATACGGTTTATACATATCTATTTTCAGTGTGTATATTATAAACGTCGTTATATATTTTCGCATGTTGGTGCGATCGTGTTTGGTAACCGTATTTTATTTACCTAAATAACCAGGCTATACATAAGTACAGTCTTATTGCTTAATTCATTGTAAATTATACTATATTATGTCAACCGCGATAGTATAATTATATATGACTACTGTATATAGTGATCCCATAGGTTAAGATCTGCTTTTGGTGTCGAGAAGTTAGCACCGCAGCCCTCGTCATTGTGACGAATCGAGAAAATACATGTCCCATATTGATATATAGGTCGTTGTTTTAAATTCCCGGATTTTCCCTATAACCGTATATATTTTATTATTTATGTATACGGTCGGCCGTGCCGTACAATAATAGGGTCTAAAACGTGTATCATTTATTAAGTGGCATTTTGTATAACCGCACCGGAACCACCTCAGCTATATAGCAGGCGAGCGGAGACCATCGACGTGATATTTATTATATGCTCAAACGTGCGAGCGGAGTTTGGATTAAGCGACGCGCGTGTATATATATATAATATATATACTGACAGAGTGGTTTACCGAAGCGTCGTGCTCAACCCCATATATTCGTTCCTTTCACGACATGAATTTATTCAAATTCTGATTTTTTTGTATTTTTAAATATTACATATCAACTCTCAAATACCATGTATAATATTTTCAAAATATTGTACTATACTTATAAGGCGAGTGTCCTGCAGATGCAGTGATGGTCATCTTGCAGACTTCTATTTTTCAAACAAAAATCGCGCCCCTTTTTTTACTTTAAATTATTGAGCGGATAATTTTTCTGAAAACGATAAAGTACGTAATTCAAAATTCGAACCAGTATAGTTTCTCGGTCGTTATACAATTTATATAATATATATATATATATATAAAATTCCTTAAAATTGATGTTACAAGTTATATATGAATGTCGATGGATTACAATCTTCCAGAAACTGCATCGTAGAAATACCGCACTCCTTAAAAAATATCTATTATACGTACACAACACATCTCGAGCACGTGAAAATATTATGCCGTCTTCGGGTAAAAAACAAAAAAAAAAGTCGAGCACGCTTGCAGCGGTGAATCGCCCCGTAATATCCGTCGTCATTCATAATACCGAATGAGTAGCGGTGGCGATCGAGAGGGCGCCGGAGAGTCGGCAACTATATGTGTTATACGACATACGCGCCGGCCGCGGCGGTCATCGGTGCGCGTGGGTCGAGGTGGGTGGAAACGCGCGTACCCACGTCGTCACACGACAACGGCGTGGGTATACGCGTGATATGGCATTATCATGCCGGGAGCGGGTCGAGCGGAATAAAACGCGAGAACACGACGAAGGCACGGCGCTCGTCTACCGGCGGCGGCGTGTGACCTCTCGGCCGACGGTCGGTCTCCGTCTCCGATCAAACCGGCGGCGCGGCAGCTGCGAGCAGCGACACGGTCGCGGTACGCGCGCGGAAACCGCGCCCCCCGCCGGGTCACCGGCAACCAATGGTCGGCGGTTACATTTGTATCGGCGGCGCTGTTGGACGTTCTGGCGGCGGCGGCGGCCGTCGTCTGTCGGCGTCCCCGGCGTGCGGGAGGGCGCGCGGGGTTCGCCGCGCACGCACCGACGGGCGCCGGCACGCGCGCGGAAAATCGACTCGCGGGCCCCGACAACCGCAATAAATGTATATAATGTCGCTACGATGGCGACGACGCGTAGAGGCCACGAGATGTTATACGGTCAACGGTGGGCCAGACATCGGGGCGCGCGTAGGAACGCCTTGGGCATGATTTCATCCGAGCGGCTTGACGTTCGATCAACGCGTTATCATACATCCCGCGAAATGATACAAAAACGCTTTCTCCGCGTGGCGCGCCCTCTACAAACTCGCAAAAACTAACACGCCCCGTCAACTGTATCAGCTAACGAACTTGATCTTCGATCCGTAGCGGACAGGCGGGGTTTAATAAAGATACGTTTTTCCCTAATAAATTGTTAAATAACCTAATTGGTTGTCCCCGAAAAATTCCACTAATTTGTACCACTCCACGCTCTCCGCACAACTAACACCTTTTGTGCATAACCAAAAAAACAAAACTATAGTCATTATGCTCCCACGAATAGAATTTTATTAAATGGTAATTCCGTTAAAAACTAAGATTTTTTTTTTTTTTGATCTGCCGAGCAACTTAAAATAATGATCTAATTAATTATTTATAATCTTTTACTTATTGTAATTATATGTTTAACACTTGTGTTCGAATTTGTTTCAATTTAATATGTACTTAATCGAGATTAATATCTACAATTCTTATTTTATGCTTTCTGTATTTACTCTATATACATATCTGTACTCTTTTCCCTAAAGGGCATTAATATTTACGTATTGTAAGTTTTCCTTTTTTTTTTTTTACAATAAATTATTATTATATACGAGGCACTCTGAGCTCAAGAATGGCCTATTTATTCCACCAAAAATTTTAAAAAAAATGAAATAACTATATACCACGTTGTAATAATATCATAATGCTGCTTTTATAATATTTTAAGGTATGCTAATAATATTAATATGTTCATAAGTCTAAATTATTGATGTTGATGTTTTGAGATTCTATGTGAAAAGTCAATTAAAAAGGTTTAGTGTGCGATAACATATAGTTCATTTTTTTTTTTACAAATTTCAACAAAACTACATTTTATTATTATGAAGCGGTCATATAAAAAAATGCAAAGTGACCTATTTAACATAAACATATTTTTGGTTACAAAAATCATCAGATGTAATCTACAATGGATTTAAACAATAACCTCCTTCTCCTAAAAAAAAAAAAATACTAATATTAAAATTGTTCTCATTGAAACCATATAATTAGTTTTAATAAAAACCTTAAAACTAATTTACTGTGAATGATGGTTGCACTGAACTGATTAAGCCACTTTTGCGCTCAGCGCCTAAATTCTATTATAATAGGTATATGATTTACGATATTATTATTATTGTTTTATACTCGTATATAATATTATAATTTATTGTGAATATATTATAATAATATACTTATTTATAATTAATATAATGAATATTATATACATTAAGTAGCTATATTTTTATTATTACTACTTAATAGTACTACCTTCAAGAACAAAGTTACTATGCAGGTGATAAATAGTGTACAGTATAAAGTATTATAATATTACTTTTTCAAACATTTAATAAACCTTTGTAAATATATTATGTTACTTTATCGACTTTGACCGTGTTAGTTTATAAAAGCAGGTCATAAGTTTCTATAGGGCATATGTAAAATATAACTTAGCAAACATTATTTATATCGGTCTAACAACCCACCAGTCAGAGCCGAATTGGATAGTCTCGGTCATTCTAAAAATATTTTTCTACTAGCCCGTAATTTGCTATAGTATCCTATACTGGCCAAATTTTAATATTAATAAACTATAATGACCTTATCACATTTGTTGACGAAATAGAAAATAAGGTATTACTTTGTTTAATGCTAAATTTACATAGACTATTCGAGTCTTACTAACCCAATATTTTAGCGGCCCTTCAAGATTATCTCGAATGCTCGAGTGATCTATCCGCGCCTGCCGCCAGTTCTCAAGACCGGTTCGTGTAGTGGTTACAACTATAATATCAACTATACTCTTCAACTGCAGAATGGAACTAGGCGTACATATCGACAACCATCACTTGCAAATTTGAAAGTGCGAAAAATGAGATACGTGTTGCAAAGTTTGAAAGTTAAGAATACTAGCCAGCTGGTATCTGTGATTTTTCGTGGATTTTTACGATACTTTAATTTTTGAGCAAATTATGAGAATTTTTTAATTATAATATTTTACATTTTTACATACCTACTCATTAAATTAAATGATCAACATTTTTTGTTTTTCTTATACCTTATTTGTGTATTGTAACTTATTGTAAACTAGAAATTGTAAATTTTATATTTTTTAAATTAAAAAAAAAAAGTAATGTATTTATACCTAAGTGTAACAAATAACAATATTAAAGGTAAATTCACTATAAAATTATAGCAACAACACAACATTTATTCTAATGAACGAAAATGTATTATGTAAATTTTTAATATTGACATAGCATTGAGGACTTCAGAAATATGTTGCACTCTATTAAAACTGTCCGATATAGCAATAGCATTTATAAATATTATTAATGATATATTAGTAAATATTGTATCTGTAAAATAAAATATAGCCATAGTTATTATAGTTATTATATAATAATATAATTTATAATAAGTACTTCCACATGATATATATATATTTTAATAACTCATAAAGTTTTTTTCTCAAGAAACCATCAAAGATATAAAGATATAAAATAATATAATACAACTTATCGAGACCATATTTAAATGTATATTTATCGTATCGAGCAGTAAAGTATATTATACATATTATATGACATTTGTATAGATACCCATCATCATCATAAACTGTTTATGGCATGTAGCTATATAATTATACAGAAACTATTCTTTTATCTAATGTACATAAAATTATTTTTCTTAGCTTTGAAACAAACATTTTATTACATATTTCGTTTTGTAAATTTTATTATAATATAAGACGAACAATCTTATCGTTGAAAAATTATTATAATATTATATGTATCACTAATGTTATATATTATTCCTAATTTTTTTTTTATATTTTTTTGTAACTGTCATAAATATACACTGTTTAGTTAATAGTAGACCAAAATTTTGTGCGAGTTGACCTTAAACCATTATAATCAGAGCTCTTATATTATATAAACACTTTAAATAATAATATTATATAAATTACAACTAATTAAATTATTTAAATTATACGTAAAAAAAAAAAAAATTTTCAAAAACATTCATATATATTTTTTGGAAAATAAGTGTTTAGTATTTATGTTTAATCACCTCATATGATATAAATATGTTATAATATGCAATGTAGGTTAGTAGGTATAATGAAATAACGATAATTCATTATTTACTTACGTATAGTACGTACGAGTAATACGCAGTCGTAAAAATTGCAAATACTGTCACTTGATGAGAATAAAATACAGTTATGAATATTTTAAATTCTTCTATTTTTTTTTTTTTTTTTAGATTCTAAGCGGTGCAAAGCGTATTGATTTTACAATGTTGTTTTTTTTTTTTTTTATGGCTGTCATCACGTTTTAAAGCAGTAAAAGTGCTTCGATTTTCATCATCAGCATCTTTTCGATAAGAAAGTGAATATAGTTGGCACTTTGGGGGGTCTAAAGTACAAAATTCCCCTTAGTTTTTAAACGCATCGGGAAAAACAACAAAAAAATTAAAGAAAAAATGTGAATTTTAACGCGAACCCAATTTTTGACAAAATCAATTTTGTTTTTTGGTGTAACACCAAAAGTAAACACAATAGATATATGAAATTTTCACAAAATGTTTATATAAGCAATTTCTATACACAATAAAATTTCCAATATTTTTTGACTTTTTTGAGCTATTTATAGGCAAAATCAATTTTTGTGTTTTTTTTACTTTTTTTTTATTATTATCAATAAAAATATTTTCAGTTAGTCAAAAAACTTGAAAATGTAATACAATATTCTTTATAATTTGTCGTAAATGAAAATTAATAAAAATAATTTAAAGTAAGTCTTTAAAAGTTTTTTCATAAAGTTGAAATTTTGAAAAAATACGTAAAAATCACGAAAACAAGCAGTTTTTTTTTGATTAGGAAATTCATAAAAATTTTTCTATTTAAATCTAAGATTTAAAAATTCAACATAAGATTCTTTATACGTTTTTCTATATTTCTAAAAAAGAAAATGTTTAAAGGAAAGTCAAACTAATTTTTTATAAGCGTTTGAAATTAGGCATTGGATATATATATATATTTATTAAAAAAATAAAGAAATAAATATAATAAATAAAATATAAATATAATAAAAAAAAAACATTAATAAATAAATATATAATATATGTTTTATTAAATATTAATAATAATATTAAATAAATATAATAAATATATATATTTTAGATATTCACCCGTTATCTCTGAAAACGATTTTATTATTTTAATGTAATTCAACCGTAAACATTTCAAAATTTCACCAAACGTTTAGATTATCATTTTCTATACATCAAAAAAAAAATTTTAAAAATATTTTGACAATTTTTAAGTTAATTGTAGGCTTAAAAAATTTTTGGTCTTTTCAAATTTTTTTCTTTAAATATTGATAAAAAATTTTCGTTGAGTCAAATTTCTTGAAAATTTAATACAAAATTACTCATAAGTTGTTAAAATAGAAGATTAAAAATAATAAAAATACATAAGTACAATTTTTTTTATAAGCATTTAACTTCAAATTTTGACTGAAATCCATCATTGAACATTTGCAAATTGTTTTGTAGTTAAAATTTTATAAAATGTTCAGTTTTTGTAGCTAAGGGTTGAAAATTTATAACAAGATTTTTCGTAAGCAGTTTATAGTGTAAGCAAAAAAATCAAAAAAATATATTAAAATTATAATTTTTTCTAGACATTTTAAGTTCAAATTTAAACGAAATTAGATGTTTAAATGAAGAATAATGATATTATTTATTTCGTTGTGTTTTAAAAATATTTTTTGTGGGTGCTTAAAACTTTTAAAGTAATTATTATATTTTATACGCCTCAATTAAATTTTCTAATGCAATATTTTCTGCAAAAATTAATTCAACCTGCTGTGTTATTAATAGTAAAATTAATTATTTTAATAGCAATAATATCATAAAATACTCATAGTTATGTAGGCTGAGTCTTCGCTCAGAATCGTTTTTCGTATACAATAATGATTTTATATCATTGAATTCAAATTTAACAAATTCATAACATTGACTCCACTCGACACCCACTGTACAGCAGAACGGTACCCACTCGCCGACCTTTTTTTACTTATCAATGATAAAACTTACACAAATATAATGAATACATTATTCGATTTACGTATATATAGTGTTACTACAATAAAAATAGGCACTTTTGATTAATGCGTTGCGGCCAATCGTCCGTGAATGGAAAAATAATGTTTACGTATAAAATGTTTTATCCCTGCAGTTATTTTAAATATATTTTACACGCCCAATAATGGATTTTTACACGGTTTTCATGTTTTGTTTTTTTTTTTTCAATACTGTTATACCTACGTTTGTCTGTTTATTTGTTTTTGTTTAAGTTTGATTTACGGTTTATTTTTTCCGGAGTTTTCTATCGGTCGTTATTGGCATGTAAAATTATTATAATATATAATATTATATATATTATATATATTATATATATAATATATATTATTATAACAATATACAATATTTTACAGCATATTAAATGTACTTAAGTATTTATAGATGACTAAACTTGGGTATTCTATGTAGGTATACTCGGGTACTCATATATATTGTAAGTGAAGATATTTTTAATGACATATTTTATAATTACCTACGTCAGTTTATCTTTTTTTTCTTTACTTTATTTGTATATATCGAATTATTTATATAAAAACCAAAGGCACATTTATGGTAACACAATATGTTATATTATATAAACATATATGATTAGTGTATAAACTATCCGTAGAGTTGAAATAATATTTTAGAAAAAAATATATACCTACGAAAAAATTATGCGACTCACATTGTTTTGCGCGATAGGAGTTTGCTGGAAATAATACAAGGACCGTATACATTATACAGTTACTACAGTTTACATCATTAACATTTTAACCATTTGAAGATTAAAAATTAAACAACTGTTTTTGGGACGGACAATTTTTTTTGAAATTTCTTTTTTTGGTAGCCACTTTGACGGGTGCCGCATATGTTATTTATATGGCCACATTCGTTGTAGGAATACTCTGTAGGCCTATTCAATATATATACATACACACACGCGCTCGTAAACACAATCGCTGCACCCGTTAAATAGGCATATTATATTATATACATAATATATATATATATACTAATACGCCTAAATATATACATATGATTTATATTATATATATTATTATACTTGTACACACAGTCTCGGGGTGGGCCGCTCGAGTTTCTGCGTTGTATATTCATATATACCATATTATATATATATGTGTGTGTGTGTGTGTGTACATAGAGTATACCTACATTAGTTCACCGGCCTGTGCATTTCGCCGATATGTATACGCGATTTAACACTTCTCGAGTTCTTGACAGAGACCCCCTACTGCGGACCGCAGGCAGTATACCATCGCTCGTGTGTGTATATTATATTTATTATATACAATCATTTGTTTAACACGCACGCGCACATGGCGTTTGTATTTATAATATATATATATGTATAATATATTATAATATTATGTAGAAATGCGTATAATATACACTGCGTAAACAATAATAATATGTATGTTATATAATATTATTATTATTATTATTATTATTATTATGTTGTACGGTCGTCCGCGAAAAGGGACCGAGACCGATTATTACTGTAACGTACCTATCTTTATGCGCGATGTTCGTTTCGGTGACCTAAACTAAATAACAGGCGAACACTGTATAGTATTATATATATATATATATATATATATATTATACATAGTGTATAATAATAATATATAATATAATACCGGCAATGAATTTCATTTACATTGTTCAGGCCACATCACGCGAAAATTAATCATATCCATATGTATGTAAATATTGTTTAATATGTACATTGTACGTGTTTACATGCAGTTAATAGTACAATATATTTATAATAGGTAAACGCGTGTTTTATAACCAGTAATGACGTATAAATTTGTTCAACTGAAGTTGAAGTTTTTACACATTATATAATGTTATAATACGAGTGTTTAGAGTTTAGATATATTAATTAATAAATATTTTATTTCAATATTACTATACCTGACTTCAAGTAACATATACGTAATATATATGCAAGTATACGTGCCATTGTTATGAGTTTCTAAGTAGACGATAAACTAAATGCTGGTTTATGAGTACTTATACGAATGTTCAAATATATCGGAAAAATACGTATGTTAAATATTTTATAATGTTATGCCGTACTATAAGTAAATTTGTATGTCACTGTAGTTTTATTATTAATTCACATTATATTAATATACACGTAATATAGGTAGTATAATAAATTATGAATAATTAGCTCTGCTTTAAAATTATTAAAGGTTTATAATAATCATGTATCAGCTATGCTAAAAAAATATAGGACATAATATTCTATCATACATATTATTTGAATTTTTTATTTTCCAATATGCATATGTATATCTATACCGAATCTGATCTAATCTGTGGCTTTATAAGAAATTCTAATTAGAATATAGTAGATCTTATAATATCTTGTAATACTATATTATAATATAATACTACAGGGCTTATTCTATTTTCTTTAATTATATGCATTATATAACTTGACTACAAAGATCAAGTCATACAAATTTTTTTTTGTATGCACTACAGAAACGAATACAATGGGTACAACGTATTACTAAGACAATAAAAACATCAAAGAAAATAGTTTAGCATATATATATATTCAAAGAATCTTAATCGTAATGTGGTTAACAAAGCAACGTTTGAGATAAAAAAAGTTGTTCATATTTATAAAAATAATTATAAAAAATGTTTTTTATGTATACATTATATATAGAGCATTAACTTATTAAAATACAAAACTACTTAAGAGGACGCTTCACCCGCATCTGTTGTCTCCATCTTACGAGTTCGTAATATAGTAAATGTACGCTAACAATTCACGTTTAGCTTCGTTAGTTTAAAAATTAAAGTGAATCAACCTATTATGAAACTTGATGTTAAGAACATTATCTGTGTTCTTATTACGTCGGTGTTTGATGATAATTCAGTTTTTAATCGAGTTATAAGCATTTTTAAATCGTGCTATTTTATATACGAAAAATTCACAAAAAAAATAATAATAATAATAATAATAATAATAATAATTTATCGTAAAAAACCGACATACGAACACAGATTATTTTCAGATAAATTATATTGATAAGCCCCGGCAAAGGAGTAGAGAATGAAATCGATTATTTGAGTTACGAAAAGTGGCAAACTGATATAGAGAGGAATAGTTTTACATCGGATAAAGAGTATAAAGCCATGAATAGATAGAAGGAAAAAAAAAATAAGGGTTGGATATCTCACTTGAGAGAGAATATAAGGATACAATCGAAAAAGGTTGTGGCGAAATTGTAGCAATCAGTTGTGTTGGCATGTAACGTTTAGACGTAGACGATAAAATAAAAGACAGCTGCAAGTTGCAACAGTCAATTGGAAGAAGAATGTATATAGGTTAGGTACTTTATACGAAAATATTGAAGATTTTTTTTGTTTTTTTCAAATTTTAGAAAAAGTAACGACCCAATGTGATTAAACTATGCGAGTTAAATTGAAAAAATGAAATTTAGAGCTATTAATTAAATAAATTTAGAACCTATTAAATAATGTATTAAACATGATATATAGAGTTCTTAAAGACTTTGTTTTTTAAAACGTTAAATATTAGTTATAGTATTAATAATTATGTAAGTAGGTGTAAATTGAAAATGTATTGCATCACTATACTACGCATTATCGTATCAAAGAAGCAAAGAACGTTGTGGAGGAAAAGAATAGAGAATAAGATAAAGAATGTGTATTTGTAATCAAATGGGAAAATATACAGTAAAATAATTGATAAAAGGTTCGGCGAGTCTCAAATATACAATTTTGATGATGAATTAATGTCAATTTATATAGAATTAAAGTTAGAAAAGTTTGGAATTTCATAGTAAGTACCTATCGAACCTATACATTTTACAACATTGATGAGTGGCGATAATATAAAAACTGAACATATGAATCTATTATAATTTAAATGTCTAAGCAAAATACTCAGTGTTCTATGTTTAATTTTATAATATGTTCAGTCTTACAATTTTAGAAACAACTGTCTATTGTATATTGTTTATCGTTGTTGGTATTTTTATTATGGAAACATAATATATAGTGAGTGGCCTATAGTTAAACAATTACCAAGGTCCATGGTACATCACTCAAAGAAATTTCGTGAATTTTTTTTGTTGACTTTTAGCTCAAAGCAATATATCATTAAACATTTTCGTGTTAAAAGTCAATAATAAATTACTGCAAATAATTTATTATAATACGATACTTCAAATAATATTGATCATAATATGTTGTAATCACCAAACCAATACTTATACAATCGTCACTATTATTATGATTATTCACATAAAACAAATACCGATAGGTACAATTTTTATAATTATTTTGAACAAATCTATATTATATAATAAAATAATACAATTGTCTGTGAATAATATGTTAGTTTACAGCGTAGAAAAATACGGCTTTACTTTAAGTTTGTAGATATAATCGATAAGTTTATAAAGGAGACGAGAAAATTTTAATATATTTTTCTCTCACTATAGTTTATAAACGTCTTTTACTCATTGTGTTTATTATATTGATGTATATAGGTACTCGAGTTTCAAAATACAACTATCACATGTATATCATTGTATTGATCAAACTTTAAACGTTTATAGGGAAATTTATATTATTTATATTTAAAAAAAAAATGTGCGTAAATGATATACGTAGATATAGTATTTATGCTGTGATATTTTAAACAAAAACAATACAATTGTACTCGATTAAATATGTATTATGTAATATATATATGAATTCGGCTATAAACATCAATTTCTCTGAACAAATTCTTAATTCTACAATTTTTATCAATAGCATTATATTAGAAGTGCGCATTTTAATAAATGTATTGTTTTATATTCAGTTGTACAGTTAACGTACAATGCAATGGTTTTAATTTTTTTTTTAAATATATTTATAATTTTGAATGGCCAATATTTTTATTGAATCGTAAAAAAGGGAATTTTCTTGCTTTGGCTGTACCTATATAGGCCACAAATGCATTTTCCAAAGTTCATTCGTGCATAAACATCCATCACGCGCCATATCTTACGACAATCCGATGCCACAACTATACCAAACGATATTATATCATAATAATTTAGCATTATGGTAAGCATAATATGTATACTTGATCAATAACCACGATATGACAATATCAAGATGTATAGTCCATTCATTTACGTACGTATAACTAAAAAACGATAAAGGGTTAACGGTATTTTTGATATACCGGTAATTACTGGTGTTCAAAAAATATCGATATCTTGCGTTTTCGGTATTTCAGAATACCGGTATACCGTGATCGGTAATTAGCATTGTTACCGGAAATACCGTGCCACGGTAATTATACCGAAAATACCGTATACATACATTTATTTATTATTTTTATATAATCATAATGACTTAATATATTATATAATATTGTAATTTTCGTTAGGCTGGTACCGATCTCTTTGATGATTTTGACGTATTGGATTGGGAAAAAATCTGCTTTTGGTATATAGTGTATAAAACTTTTAACCACGCGTGGAAAATAATCCATAGTTCTACTTTATGAATTATATTCTGGTTCACAACTTTAATGTAAAAAGGTTGAGAACCTTTGATCTATAACACTAGACCTGGTTGTAGAAGTAGAACGGTTCTACTAGAACCTTTATTATTTTTGTAGAAACTCCTCCATCTCCCTTTCGCAATATTACAAAATATTTTGAAACTTTTAAACAATAACGAATAATTACAAACATGATTTTTAAAATAGATGTTAAAGTTAAATGTTCCTAGATTGGAAACACTTATAAATTCACGGAGATCCGGTAATTACAGATGTACGGTATTTTCGGTAGTTACCGTAGATACCGATAGTATAAACAATTACCGGACACCGGTATTAACATTTTAAATACCGCCAGCCCTAGTATAACATGCGAATATAATGCTCTGCGGTGTATAATATAACATTATATAATTTTTATTACGCTACTGCAGCCAATAATAATAATAATATATGTGACTCTCGTCTCATGACGATATAATTATGTGTGTGCGTAGATGATAGGTAAGTATTATTTTTATTATTCGTGCGTGTTATTCGAAGGTGCGCTAACCAAACACGATCGACTGCAGAGCACCGGGCACCGATTTCGGCAGATATATATAGGTACTCGCATAATTTCGTACGATAATTTGTCGGTCTGTCTTTGTGTGGTGCGACGTCAAGCGGAGGCATGTCGTGGGGGGGGAGGGGGGTGCGACGTCCGTTACCCCCGCGCGGCAGCCGCGCAGTTTCACCCTAATAAATACACGTCACGTTTGGCGAACGAGAAAAAGTGAGGAGAGAGGAAAAAAACAACTTCTGAAGAAAGAAACAACCCCGAAATTAGCCGTGTTAATAATGATAATATTGTGTGTAATACACTCGCGTATGTTATGGTCTCCTGCCGCTCGAAGTCGTCTAATAAGGTGTCGCCGCCGCCTTCGCCATATGTGCAGCTCTGGCGTGCCGGCAGGTCTGGCGCGGTGTTGGCAAAAAAAAAAAAAAAAAAGGGAAACGTTTGTGCGTGCCGTCGCCGTCGTGTCTGACATGAGTTTACGATATTGTTATTGCGCTGCTCGTGTATAATATTATACCAGCTAACGCGTATCTGGTTACTGCGACGGCGAGGGTTTGTATATATAAGTATAGGTATATACGTGTGTATACATACGAGCCCGCAGTGGGTGTGTGTTGTAGTTGGTGGTGGATGAGGCGGACGACCGACACGAATTGGCCGTATACGTATTCAGTCGTAGGGTGTGCACAGACTGCAGATTATTACTATTTATTATTTGTTAATATATATATATATATATATTTTCTCAGCTCTCCGTCCCTCTGCAACAGCAGTGTATATATAGTTGCCGCCGTGCACGACATCGGCGTTTACAAACACGGACACGTGTTTAATAATAATAATAATACACTTATATACGGTTGTCGTGGTGCCCGACTCCTCGGTATGCAGAGCGGTCGCCGCCCAGACTGCGTGTCGCCCGCCGTATAGTGCCTACCTATATATTATTATATACTTACACGCATATCTACGACATACATATAATAATAATAATAATAATAATAATATTAATAATATACTGCGGTGAATGTGTGTGCAGCGTGTGTAGGTGCTGTATGATATATATATATAAGGACGGCGGGAGGACAATGTTTTTTCTTTTACACGCACACACACTCTCCTAAATAACCGCCAGACCGACCGCCGCCGCATTGCTGACAAATTTGTTCTGGATATTTACGTTTGGAGTGTGTGTGTATGTGTGTTTTTTTTTTTACAAACCCATCCGAGCGAGCTTCGTTTTAATACAAGCGCACTATTTTTTTTCCACGTGATTTTTTTTTTTTGTTCCTCATTTCGCCCACTTGATATCCTAATTTATATTATATATCGCGCATGTACCCCCCCCCCCTCCCCCCCCCCCACACGCACACACACAGACTAAACGTTTACCGCACCAGACGTGTATCCGTCAACTTTATAATTGGGATTCGTTAAAAAACGTGATGGACGTCATGCGTGCTCACGTTCAAAGACGATTA
>JACXSJ010000827.1:0-72869 GCA_014851325.1 Pentalonia nigronervosa | reverse complement strand
AAGCTACATAGATGATATTATCCTGAAATCGTCGTGTATTCTTGTTAAGGGTTCTGAATTTGTAATATTTCAATGAAATTATGAAAAATAATAATTGTTTTTATACGTATATTCCCGATTGTATAGATGATGATTATAAATGGTTATTTAATGATTACTGATTGTGCAACATAGCAGACATTGATAATCAATGATTTATCAATCTAATTCAAGAATTGTCTTGTTAATGGTTTTAAGTACCTGCCTATAATACTTATAAGTCTGCCTGCAGGAAGCTGCAAGCCACGCTATTTTAACAAAAAGATTTATGTCGATTTTTTGGAATTTTTTTTTTTAATAAACAAGCAATATTTTAAAATTTAACCTATATTATAACTATACATTTTGTAGATTTTAAAACTGTGAAAAAACAATCGTATCAAATCGATACGCGGTTATGTCCTAGTACATTTGGTACACCGTTCTGTACCTATTCGATTCAATCGTATAAATGCGGTATCGACATGGCGCGTATATAGTATAATATATAGTCGTTCGCCGTTCAACTGCGGAGGACCAACCAATTAAGGAGGTTTATCGAATTTCCGCAGCGTTATTTCGTTCCTAATACATTTCGTATTGCTATCGGTGGGTAGGTGGGTATGTGTGTGTGTTCGCGAGGGGTGGGAAATTGATTCGCGGTGTTTCTTTCGCCCGCGGCGGACGGGAAAACGCGTGAAAATGACTGCACCCTATATATATATATATATGTCTACTATCCCTCGGACTGTGTCATCACCCTATAGCGTTTATAGTATATATATATATATATATATATATATATATGTATGTATATGTATATACTGCAGCGCCCATCACCTCGTCCGAGTGCCGCCGCCGCCGTCACGTCGGATGCGAATAATATATTACTACATCACGCGGCGCATATAATTCAGAGAGGGGCGAAAACGTTTTAATGTCCCTCGCCGGAAAATTGATCGGAAAGCCTTTTCGAGTGAAACGTGTAACAATATAATATGTACACACACACAACACTATGCGGCGTGTTTAAGGGCCCGGAACTAATAAAGCGCGATATTGTAATTCTATACGTATATATATATATATATATATATACACGTATCCCACACATAATATATTTATATATAGTCGGTCCCCTTGTACACACGCGCATGTACCCTATTATGATAGTAAAAGAGACGACTTTGACTGTACGCGGCTGAACCGGCGTCTTCACGAAAAACGTCCGCGTAATAATTATTATTGTTTACTTGTCGCGCATGGTATCATCGTGACGTGTGATATATTATTATTATTATTATTATAATACTCTTATAATACGTCTTATTAGCTGTGATGGTGTTATGCTTTTTGTATGCAGCGGTATTTTACGTTGCTACTGCAGATGCGTCTGCCAAGTGAGTAACGCCATCGTGATATTGAATTAAAAATATCGTTCACTCAAATACTTAATATTATATTGTGCAAAATATTTGCACGACATAGGTATGCGTGTGGTATGTTAGGTACCTATATGCCTCGCTATAATAACCTAATATGCTCATTTAAACATTGTAATATCTAAAAACGAATTCATTTCGTACTGCTATTAAGAATACTATAGGTATATGGATTATGCCCGTTGGCCGTACGATCCACTAATATACATTTATAGGCACCTATGTCAAATGTATAAAACATAATAAAATATTATAATACATATCTCGTGGCTATCATCCCCTTGTATTTACTATGGACTTTATGACAATAGAAAGAAACTAAAAACGTCTAATGCTCGACTAATAGTATAATGTAATAAGGACACTTTTATAGATTTATTGTTGTTTAATACAACATCATTTTGCCGATGCATATAATGTACATAAATTACTTATAGGTACAGCGGGCGGAGCCTATAGTTCGACCACGTGGGCGTTATACGACGTGTAAAATCGTTGTGTACACGCGCACAATAGGTTTATGCATTTTATACATAATATATATTTTATTCGATACGACATAAATGTATAGAAAAAAAAATATATTATATCATATATTATTATCATGATTTATAATACGCACGTATATAATATAACGTACCTATAATATTATTTACTTTTATTCGTTTCTTCAAAGGCTCTTTAGCGACAACGCGCGCCGCGGAGACGCTAAACCGTAGTAAACAGGGACGATGACTGCCGCAGCGCACAGACTGCGAAAATGGGGTGAGAGCAAGAGAGCAAAAGAAGAGGAAGTATTAGTTTCCAGGTGATTGCGGCCAATCTGTAACGACCGGCCGGTAATAAAGGGTCTCTCTCCTTATTTTTTTTTTTTTTTTGTCAGACCCCAAACCGTTTTCATTTATACACGCACATCAATCAAACGCTTATATTATTCTGTGTATTATCATTATTATTTTTTTTTTCACAACAACATTTACCTGCGATGTGTGCGTGTGTGCTAAACATCATATTATATTAGCCCATATTATGTCGTTTCTCTTTATTATATGTGTACACCCCGCGACTGTATATTATTATTATTACTATTATCATTATTATTATTATTATTATTATTATGTGTATTAACACATCTCATCTCTCCGTATCCCACCGCCGATCTATTATATCCGTACCCCGTGTGCCCTGGATCGGATAAACCAGGTCATTCATAAAGAGCTGATGCAGTGTTCATTGTTGGTCGCCGCTCTATATATATTATTATTATATACCTTTTGCCCTTCTCTCTTTCTCTCTTTCACACTCTTACCCTTTGCCTATTTCCGCTTCTTTCTCTCTCTCTCTCTCTCTCTCTCTCTCTCCCGTCGCACTCCCTCTCCGACTGCATACATATAAGTAGGCTAACCTACTATCCGCGCATCCGTATACACCGTCAATATACACGCGTATCCATATTATAGCTGTCCAAATATTTATCCATACGAGAAAAATCCCAAAGAAAATATAAACATCTGTGTTTGCGGTCGAAAAATCCGACAATATAATATCATAAGGTGTATAATATAATACATTCGTATATACCTCTACATTATAATACGGTGTACAAATATCGCACGCTACTGCTGTCACCATACCGTCACAAACTCGCATACGACGAATCGATTTATATTCGGACCTGTTTAGAAGCTCATCGCTTTTAATAATATAATATTGTTTACACTACTTCGAAAATAATTGTAGATATATATAGTATTATATGTAGTTCCACAATTTCACATCATCTTCGTATATAGGACACAAAAGTGTATGTACTTGATTTTTTTAGTTGGCTTTGTACTAACAATATGGATTTCTGCAGTTCAGACATAATGTCTGACGCTTTAATGTTATATACACATCTTCTAATATAAATTGTTCATTCAATGACTGCAATTACGAATAATTATAGGAGTTTGTTAAATCTATTGTGTATCACTGTGTTTTATTTCAAAATATTTTCAATAACATGGCTAACATCGGCTATTTTATTACAATCCATATATTTTGGTATTATTGCGTCTTTGATTCATTCAAAATATTGAAAAATTAACATTTCACTTATTTCAACTTTAAATGATCATCACTAGATACTATTAATTAATAAAAACAATAAACTTTTTCAATATATTATTTTATTGGTGCTATATGTAGGTACAGGGTATTTCAATAAGGATGCTCGATTTTTCACCGTGAATAAAACAAGCTGTGTGTGAGTTATCCACTCAATTTTTTTTTATTTTAAAGAATGTTATATGGCAATTATGTATGGAATATAACATCGTTTAAATGTCCACCACGGCTTTGCTTGGTGGCACGTATTCGGGAGGTCCAATTTGCTATGGCTTTGTCGCATAAATCTGGTTGGATTTGCTGGATGGCGTTGGTTATGTTGACTTTGATGGCATCAATTGTTTGTCGGATTTGGGACGATACCAATCCACATGAGACACACCAGAACAAAATGCATCCTGAGAAAGTCACTGTTTGGTGCGGATTTTGGTCTGGTGGAATCATTGGTCCGTATTTCTTTCAAAACGAAACAGGCATTGCCATAACCGTCAACGGCGAGCGCTACAGATCAATGATGAACAACTTATTGTGGCCTAAGCTTGATGATATGGATACTGAGGACATATGGTTCCAACAGGACGGTGCTACGTGTCACACAGCGCGTGCAACGATGGACATTCTGCGTGAACGATTTGAGGGCATGGTGATATCGCGCAACGGCGACATAAACTGGCCACCGAGATCACGTGATTTAACGCCTTTAGACTTTTTTCTTTGGGGCTATCTTAAATCGCAGGTCTATGGAAACAAACCGCAAACGATTGATGCTCTCAAAGTCAACATAACCAACGCCATCCAGCAAATTCAACCAGATTTATGCGACAAAGTCATAGCAAATTGGACCTCCCGAATACGTACCACCAAGCAAAGCCGCGGTGGACATTTAAACGATGTTATATTCCATACATAATTGCCATATAACATTATTTAAAATAAAAAAAAAATTGAGTGGATAACTCACACACAGCTTATTTTATTCACGTTGAAAAATCGAGCATCCTTATTGAAATACCATGTATATCGAATTTATTAAAAAGTATTCTACCAATTATACAATTATAAAATAGTCATTAAAAAAATTTAATAACTTAAAAAAAACCATTACCTATATATGATAAAAAAACAGAAAATTAAAATTTTTGTAAAAACTTATACCTATAGTAGGTACTTATTTCTAACTGGGGTAACTTTAAAAACCTAATATTTTTTTTTAAGAAATCAAAAACTTTTTATCAAGGCAAGTATAAAATGTATTATATTATAATTTTTATAATACAAATATATTGTAGTCAAGTAAATTAAAAAATGATAAGTATCGCAGCGTTCAGCTATAGGCCTGATACATAGGAACCGGGTTGTAAGATAAAACAATAAAATAAATTGTTTCGAACAAAACTATCATTTAAGATTCTCGTTACTTTCTATAGATAACTATCTGCGAACGTTCTATTAATTTGAAAAATAAAATACGTGTATGGTAGCAGATGAACACGTCTTATTTGTTTATTTATACAGTCATGCGTTTTATTGATGAACTGATGCCATTATGAAACTATAATAGTATAAACAACTAAAACAAAATCAACTTGGCATGTTCATGATAACGGCGGGTGTTATTTCGGTATTGTTGACCGGGGTATAAAGAAAGTCTAAAATATTCTTGTTATGAAATCACAACAATTTATTTATGGAAAAAGTTTTTGTTTCAATACGAGTACCTATATATATAATATAATACGGTTTGTGATAAATAAACGAATATCATTCAAATAATAATAATAATATAACCTAGCGTCGTCGCACCAATAATATAATATAGTGATAACAATATAATAATACGAAAACGGCGCAGTATTATAATGCGATCGAAACCCGAAAGCATATATAATATGATAATAATAACATCATGAGTGTACAATGCGATATTGATGGGCGCGCGTATATAGCGCGTCTTTCTGGATTTCGGATTTGGGGCGTATATATAATAGATAATAATAATGTAATAATTTTTGTTTCTTCGGCCGGAACGAATTCGCAGGCCCGCGATTGAAAAATCGACATGTACGTGCATTTCGCAGCAGCAGCTGCCGTCTGTCGTCCGGACTATTTGCTCGGCGGTATTTCGCGTGCTGCAACACTGTGCAACGCACGCTGTACGCCCGTACGACGACGGCGGCGATGGCAATAAATGCAATGTCGTATCGGCGGTTGGCACCGGCGTTGGAGACGTGGAAATATCCGAAAAAACCGTTCCAAACAATTGCGCATTGTACGGCATCGGACTTGCCGCGAAACCGCTTTGTACACTCGCCACGATAATCCGTTTAGAAACGCGCCCGTAATCTCCTTAATGCGCATTATTATGACGATGTGCGTGGACGTTGTCGTCAGGAGAAATACCGCCGCACGACATTATATTATTATTATTATTATTGTTATTAATTGTGTATAATATAATATATTGTACCCAATGTATGTATCTACCAGCCATATATCGTTGTCGGATAAATACATATATATCATACCCGCGTGATGGTGCATGCACGTTACGAAAGGGGGGGGGTCCTTAGGGAACCCGGCCCCCTAAGAAAAGTCATTGGCCACAGACTTGCCCACCTCGATTTAGTCGCTTTAATTTTTAAATACTTTAAATATTATAGCGTTTAGTTTTCCCGGATGTATATTATATTATGCACTCTGTGTATAATGAACAACCATACATATAACGAAAATTAAATTCCAAGATTTTATTTTATAAATATTCGTCGCTTGATAATTTGAGAACATAATATAGATTGAAAACTGGAAAACACTAAAATAAGTACGGGTCTCGAACGTTTATTTTTTTTATTTTTTTATTTTTTTTGATAAACCAATTACAGACAACACTACAAGTCTACAACAGTGTAGGTATATTATTACCAGTGACCAGTATAATAAAAGAAACGTACCTAACAAATAACAATATAATCTATAGAATTTGAATATTCATTATTCACACAGTCGCGCAGCGATTCACGAGCAACAAAAATGATGAAGACAAGTATAACAAGTCATTTTAATCATAAAAAAACTTGAAAATTGAGAAAGTTAAGCGCGATAATAATACATATTTTAGACAAATTTTATCTACCCAAGTCTTATATACCTACATTTTATATTTACTAATTAAAACAGGAACTTCCTTATTAGTTCCTAATTTCCAATATTAGAATATAATAAAAATCAAAAAATATAAAATGAATTAACTAATACAGACAATATATCGCTAAATCGTAGCGTTCAATTTTTTTTCCGGAAATCTCGACAATTACGTCATCGCACGGCGCAGCGCAATGTGAAAGTCACCTTTTTTGGCGTTTTTTTTCCGCTCGTCCTGCACCCGGTAGCCTATACTGCAATTACTTATTATTATATTCGCTGGATAATATTTTAACGCGAAATATTGTTTTTTCCGGCACGTTCAGAACCTCAGCCGCTCGTCAAAAATCAATAAAAATCGTCGGCGGCATTTCCAAAACGGATCGGTGGTGCGAAAAGGGTTATTTTAATTATACTCCGCTTATTATCGCGGTAATAATACACCCGTAGTAGGCATAGGTAATAAATAATAATATTATTATATCGAGTGGTCACGCGCGATTTTTAATATTATATTATTATATATTTTACGTTCGCCGGCTACTTTTGTGCGTTACAAGCTTATATATATATATATACGTATATACTTATATTACGCGTCGTCTACAATAACACACACGCATGTGTGTGTGTGTGTGTGGGTTGGTGGGTGTGGTTGTGTGGGTGCAGTGTGCGTATTATGTGTATAGAATTGTAGGCCGCCGCCGGAGAGGACCGCACACGGCAGTCATTCGCGGGCTCCACACGGTCTGTCGGCCCGGTCAGAGGACCACGCGGTCTTGTCATCAAAGGACCGACAGGAAACCCGCAGCCAGAGAGTCTGCATACTGGCAGCATATAGGTAGTAACAGTATACACACAAAATGTATATGGTTATATACGTTATGATTATTATGAGTAGAATGTTATGTACACATACATATTATACACACACACACACACACATATATATATATATATATATATATATATATATATCAGTCAGTATTTAGTCGTAGCGGTATGGGCGGAGCTGGTGGCCTGCTATACAGTATATAATATATTCATGCGTTTTCACCGAACCGTAAAATACTGGTATAATCTGGTACTAATAACGTGGTAGGTAAATATATATATATATTGTATCCTAAATCATATAGGTATAATTCCACTGCAACGATGTGAGTATGCGCACATCACACACGGCGATTATTTAAACAACTGCACACATCTCGGCTATTTTTCGTGGTCTTTCTCGCGAAAAAAAATGTTTGCACACAGTTCAAAATACACTCACCGCGCATTTTTGAAGAAATCATTTTCTTATACAAATCAAGATGATTATTTATACCTTTTTACCTATATTTCATTTCGATGACTTGACACGATCACGGAATTACGCACCATTATCGTTTTATAATTTTATAACAGTTTAATAAAATATCACGAAAGAAATACTATATGAGGCACGCGGATATGAAAATCAAAAAATTACGAACGTGAATAATTGTAAAATATGAGATGTATTTTTAAAAAAAAAATGCGAGTAAAATCTAAAAAACCGAAGTTATGTGGTATTTCAAAATTCAAACCATATTATGTATAAAATAAAAACCGCTTTTTCGCTTTTTCCGCTAAAATAAATCACGTTGTGTACATATTTATAAACATATTATAATATATCACAGCCCTGCGCAGTAACTATACAGTTATTATTATTGTAGATCGTGTTGTTTTACGTTTTACCGCCGCCGCCTCCATCTCGCCAATAACACTGCTGCCGCACACGTGCACCGCAGCCTCCCGGATATTGTCGTTATGTTATATAACTCGCAGCGTATTGCTATAATAATATAATCGCATGGGTCCTAAAAGATATTATATAATATACCGTCCTTATTGTGACGTCGCGAAGTCTGCAAGCCACTGTTATATATATATATATATATATGCCTAATAATTCGCGCGTGTGCGTGTGTGTAAGAGATCCATAGCCAAGTCTACGGCACTCGCGGTTCTAATTTGGTACCTAGGTAATCCTATAACCGATGATGTGCACCTCGAAGTTTTAAATATTTCACGTTTTAATGAAGGGCTCACGAAAAACGAATATATTATTATTATTTTTTTTTTTTTTGTATATCGCTGCCATTAGTTGCATAAAATAAAATAGTTATTATTATAATGCTGTATGATATAATTTTAAACCTGCATTTTATAATACTTAGGTCAAAACCGCCCAAATGATTGTGTCAAAAATATTTATAATTTATTCTAAAAACAAAATGATTTTGAAAAAATATACCTATAACGGAAGGTACTTATTTAAAATTTTTCGATTTTTGAATAAGGATTAGGCAACCATGTTTCACGTTGTAATTTACAAAGTTCGACACCTCTAGAAAAATATAAACGTCACTGAGTGACCATAATTATTTAACTCTTACGCGTCTTTTTTGCTACCTATTAAACGAGTCTACTTTTGTCTCATTCTTGTATAAAGTTATGCAAGATGGGAACTGTATCGAGATAAAAATACAAGTGAAAGTTAACCTGGGAGCGATGCGTTTTTTTTTTTTTTTTTGTTAAATTATATGGGCTGGTCAAAACTTTTGCCCCCCTCGTTTTAAAAATTGAGATGACACCACTGCGTGACACCACGTCATGCATTTGCATCAATACATTTTAATATTTACCACGCGTTCGTATAGGCCTGTGTAATACGAATGCGTTTATTGTAATGATGTTTACACAGTTCCTACCTATTATAATAAACGCAGGACCGTACATCCATATCAACCAAGAGACATAGTACCCAACCAGTAGTAAGATGCCATTCAATAGTAGCTCGAGTGTCTATTTTGAAAGCCGGTTTTCTGAGTTAATTACAGTCGTAGGTGTTGCAGACTTAATACATGTCATAAAGGTACCTATACACTATATAATCGATCTATAATCATTAAAAAAAAAAAAACCGCGCGTATACAACGACATAAGTTATGCCCTGCCGTGGCCCGGTGCGCGAGTAAACCGTATAGTAGGTGTGCATTTCCCCGCCGCGGCACATACCACGTGTACGTAAGGTATTCGGCTACAGGGTCTTTGGAATTTCGTATGACGGAATTGGCGGGGATCGCACACGGCAACTCAACAACGTCTTGACGTATAAATTCCCGCCGTATTTGCGGCTCACGAAATTCGAAAGACCCTGTACAGCCGTGTACAACTTACCACGCGAGTATTATAGTTACACATAATATATATATATATTGTGCGAGACGTAACGCGAACAATTCGACCTACTCTCAATCACTACAGAGGCGTCCGTGAGTCTGCCGCAGACGTTGTTATTATTATTATTATTATTATGCGTCTGCGGCTGTGTTTTGTATTATTATTGTAGACTGACGGCGGCGACTCGACGTGTTTTGACGTCACACCATATCCGCGTGAGAACCCCGGATTGTCGCTAAACAGGAAGTGTATAATATTATTTTGTATCGTAAACCCTCGAACTAGCGACTTCTGAAGAAAACAAAATATATGCACGCACATACATACACACAGACACGACGTATCGTATTGCATCGTCGTAACATAGAGGTATACTCGCGATTACCGAGAGTAAAATGAAAAAGGACCGCAAATCCCCATAATATTATACCAACGGTTATACGTGTTTTGCAAGCATAAATAACTCGGCTCATTTATACGCATATATAAGCTTTTAAATAATAACAATTCGGAACAGGTATAGACATTTATATTATAATATGACGACATGACGCGTGTAGTATTATAGAGAGGTATTGCACTATTACAGTTAAACATTATTATAGCTGCGTTTATCACATATCAAAATGTATAAATACGCACAGGTAGCTATTGAATTGTGAAATAAAAAATAGAAAGGGGGTGCAAAAGTGTAAAAGAAATGTGAGTTATATACCTGACTATGTATATGTCTTATTGGTTAAGATAAAATTAGAAGGGGTACGCACCCGCAGACATTTGTCTAGGAGGCGGGGCAAGTTTATTTATACATAATAATACACATTAATACGTAAAATATAATATATTATATATTGTTAACTTGACTTAACAGGATTTTGTATAACGGTGACCTTTTTTCCGTATATAGATAACACATTTTAAACGTATTATTTTATAAACACATTATTCTCGCGTGTCTCTTAAAAAAAAAAAATGGCTTTTTGGATTTACGAGGTATTGCGCTAGCATCGACGACACTATAATTATTTAAATAACGCCGTGCAGTATACCGTTATAATATATTGGCAAACGTGTGAGATGGTACGTCGTCGCCGATCGACCTTTATGAAAATATCCTCTCTCCGAGAAAACGCGTACACATAGCTAGGAGGTATCAATACTAACGTAACGATAATTTTCCAGGCAATAAAGTTGTTTGTGTATGCACGCACACGTCGCGGGTTCGATATTAAAAACAAAGGCTGCACGTCGTATCATATAATAATGGTGTGAACGAAAAAAGCCTACTTCGTTCGATTCGAGGGCCATCAGCGAGCGATACCGTTTTTACAGGAGAAAAGTGATCGTACTGCACTTTTTCCCGTGCATCAAACACTAACAATTTGCATATTGCTTATTAATGGTTTGGCCTAGTTGTCATTCGAGTGAGTCACTTGATATGACCATCCAATGAAAGTGGCTCGCAGTACACACATAATATAATAATATATTCTTCAATATTATAATATCGTGTACGAGAGGTTGTTTGCGAAGAGCACACACGTCGGGCGAGCATTACACCACGCACAACCGTCACTTGTGGATGTAAATATATATCCACCGTACTTATACACACATGCATATAGGTATATATATATATATATATATATATAATACACCCACCACTATTATAATACATTATACTGTATACTGCCGCCAACTTCTATATAGCGCGTGCGGGCGGATCTGGTTGGTGGGCGAAGACCTCGATAACTTTTATACATTTATTGGATCTCGTTTTTCCCTTTTTGAATATAATAATGTATACTATACGGTTGCGCTCCTAGAAATTTAATATTGATCTAGTATGGTGCGCCGCGTATGGTTGAAATCTCGCTCATATATTATTATTTGAAGAATGAAGTACTCAGATGGACGGATTCGGAAAAAAAAAACAATAGTGTTTTTTCGTAGAGTGCCTACCAACCAGCAATAAAATGTCACTCAATAGTATGCTCGAGTGCCTTTTTTTTTAAAGTAGTTTTTCAAAGTTGATTGTAGTCATCGTATAGATATTACAGATTTAATAATATATAAAGCGTGTTTAATTTTCGAATTAACTGTTTTTTTTTTTTTATAAATTAATTTGATTTGAAATTAAGTCGGCTGAAGAACCTGTTAAAAACCTTCGATACTACAATTTAAGCGTAATACGTATATGCTGCTTGTCACGAAGTACTTGAATACATAATATGTAATCCAATGATCTCGCTGCCTTTTTAATTACTGTATATTATAATAGAATTATTTGAACAGATAATTTTTCGATCGACTGTAAATCTGATGAATTTAATTATTGTATATCCTCATTTAGTCAATATTATTTCATAAATATATGTATGAATGGATTTATTGTATTTTCTCTAATCAGTGTCAAATGCAATTAGTTTATGTCGAAATACGATATGAAATATAATTAATGGAATCCGATATTATAGGTATACCTATGAAATTTCTAACTGGCATAAGTTAATTTTCATTCGAATTACCTACACAATATTAAATAATTTAGATTATACGAATTAATACAATTATACATAAATGAGAGTCGTCACTGTGACTTTTTTTATTTTGAAACGAAAGTGTAAATTAAAAACCGTATTATAATTATTGTTTTAATTCAATTCCTCGATATAAATTTGTGTATTTGTACTCGCAGAAAAAATATATTTTATAGGTAAATAATTAATACAATTTGTTTCATTGTCGGACATCACGAGCGCAGTGTGTTTTCTATGGCACGGAGTTTCCTAACAATCAAAAATCGAAAATAAAAAGTATAATAATATATTGAGTTCTTCTATTATTTGCATAGGTACACGTAAGTACAGCGTTGAGGAAAAAACGCCGTTATAGGAGAGTTAAAAAAAAAAATCGGTTGACGGACAATATTTGCGGTGGTCGCGGCTGTATATGCATAGTATAATTTAATATATCTAGTACCGACATATGCATACGATGCATACTTGAATGTTCTAAGAGTTTTATTTTCAGTGAAAAATATTATTGTTCCACGGTGAAACAATGGGTTTTCAAAAAAACTTTGTAATCGTGCGCGTACAACTACCGAGTAAAATCGTTATATTATGATCAGATTAAAATAAATAATATTTTATTACGTTTCTATCGTATTGTTTATTATTATTATTTCTTTTATAATATTCTATATTATTCCCATCGCTCAGGCGTGATATCGCCGCACCACATGATGATATATATATAAAATATTTAGGTATGTACAGAATGATTCACCATGCATGCTCACCCCCATTTTTTCATTTAATAATCGAGTTTTTCAAATTCTAATTTTTGAAAGTTTTAAATATACTTAAAATCCAAATTTTCCAATTTTTGAGATTTTTGTACTATTCAATCAGTGTTATGTGCCATGTGGAGATACAAACTTTTGTTTTCCAAGCGAGAACTCCTTTTTTCAACTGTAAATTATTAAGCGGATAGTTTTTTCGAAAATCTTTACATGTTAAAATCAAAATTCAAACGAATAGTTTTTGAGTTATTTAACTTTGTATACTGAGGAATATAGGCCTATGATTATGATGGGTTCAGAAGATATAGGGCTATAGAAATTGAAAAGTTTAGTAATTAATAATAATCTATTAATATTTATATTTTATAAAAATGGTTTAAGTATAGTAACAAACTAGATTCAATACTGCATATATTCTATATTTTTGTAATACCATTTTTATGGACTATTATCTTTAACTGAAAAATTACTCGTTAGAATTTTGAATTAAATACATCAAAAATTTAAAAAATGTATACACTCAATAATTTATAGTAAAAAAGGGGGGTATTTCATTTGACAAATAAAGGTTTGTATGGCTACAGGATACTCTTCAAATAGTACAAAAAATCCCAAATGTATTCTTTAAGTATATTTAAAAATTTCAAAAATCAGAATTTCAATAAATTCATTGTTTTAAATGAAAAAATGAGGTGAGCATGCTTGGCGAATCACCCTATATACCAGGTGATCCATTTAAGTGTCTATACTCAATATTTCGAAAAGTTTTAACTTTTTTTGAAAATATTATTTTTATATAATAAATCATAGATGCAATTTCAAAACAACATTTATGAAAAAAATTAAAAAACTTTTCGAGTCATGAAAAAAAAATATTTTTTTTAAAAAGTTGAAGCTTTCAGAAATAATGAGTGTATACACACTTAAACGATTTACTACCCATTTTTTTTTTTTTTTTTTGCTAAATTAGCTATACTCTTGCACCTCTCTCGGATCCCAATATTTTGGGGGGAGTAGTACCTGCCGCCATAATTTATTGAAATAAATATATCACTCTGTATAATACTATCGAGCTACCGCGGTGTATACGCGTGTATATAGGTACGGCGGTACATCATTCACCAAATGAATTTATTAGTTTATTGCCGTGCGGTATCTTTGTGTATACATAATACTATAATATTGCGAAATATATTTTATATTATATTATACGCGGATTATACGATAATATAATACGGCGTATCGTGTGCCGGAGGTGCCCGGAAAAAAGTTGTCCTTCGCCGTATATATATATATATATATATACGAAAACTTAACGTGCAGCCGCGAGTCGAGTTGAGTGATTGTTCGCGTAAAAACTTGCACGGCGACGGCGTTCAAAAGGTAAACTTTATATAATATACGATATACCCTTATATATATATATATATATTCCCGCCGTCTGCTGCAACAGCAGTGTATATTATAATATATTACAACGAGGCGCGGAAACGGAAACGACGAATTAACCGCACGGCGACGACGACGAATCACCGGATTCGATAGAAAACCCGGCGGCAAAGTTCCGACGAGAAAGCACGCGGGGGCGCCCTGCAGATGACTGACTGCTGCAGTGCTCGTACACACATACATACCTATACGCTGCGGATCTCTCTCTCTCTCTCTCTCTCTCAAACTTTATACGCGATCCGTCGTAAATGTCTGTATATATATATATATATATATATATAGTACAATAGGTGTTTTGCGCGAACAAGAGTTGAAGACGTTTTCCTCGCAGGTATACGATTGTGTACGACGTATTATTATTATTATTATTTAGAACACGCTCGCGTGTGCGTGTTTCATATTAAACCGCGCCCACACACACACACAGCGAGATGAAGTTCGTGCGCGCAAAAGAGAGACGTTTGCGAAATGAATTAAACAACTATTTTGCGTCTGCGGGTGTCATACGTATATATATATATATATTGTGGAAAAAACACACGCATTTAAATATTTTACAATGCGTCATATTATATACATAATATATTACACATGCGGTACCTATAATATATACGCGCATTGTGTGCGTATCGACATCCTGCCAGTATTACCCGTATGATGCATGTATTTATATAAATATACACCTACGTCGCGATGAGCATCACAATGCGAGCACGTTTCGTTGACGAACTGTACACATGCATGTTATTATTATTGTGTTTGAGTGCGATTGTTGGAAATTATTTCGTCGAAAACTTGCGTAAACGCGTAATAATATATTATAACATATTTATACGCCGAACTTACCTACATGTGTAGGAACGGGCAAAATACATACATCACTTATGATGTGTATTTCAAATACAAAACACATAATATTTGGGTACTGAAAGTACGAAATACACCGAATTCAATAGAAAAGTATACAAAATATTCACAATTCGAAAAATACAGCAAAAAACAAAATATCTACTTTTTAATTTTAAGTTTGTTAGGAAATTTTCGTTTTAAAAAAAATATCAGTGTTGAGGCAGGCCCTTTACGAAGTTGGAGAAGATTTTGAAAACCGAGGTTGCGAGCGTTTAGAGCGATCATGACCCGTGATCTTTGATTTACGCGCAATTATATGATATCTAAAGGTAGGCAATTCGGCTAAAGAAAAAAAAACGGTCTTCAAGGTTTGTTAAAATTTCTAAAGACGACACGGGTCGGCGGCCACAAAATGTGCCGGCGGGTGATAGAAACAGCACGACAGTTTCGGCTTCGGCGAAAGTACAATATTGAGCTTTTCTATACCCAGCGGTCAAAAAAAAGGTCTTCACGTTTTATTTTATTACAATATTATACTAACATAGTGCGTTACTGACCCAGTATAAAAATAGTTGTAAAATAAATAAACTATGATTTTATTCCAATAAAATAAAATTTCAATTATTATGTAGAAAATAGTAGTCAAAATACTTACTCATTTGGAATCAATACGTTTTTTGATAAGCTCCTTGTTTGGAAATGTCAGGAATCTAAACGAAAAAAAAATACGCCCGTCTACCCGAGTTAGAATTAAACATTATCGAAATCTTCTAATAAGGTAAATTACCAATGAAATTCGAAGAATACTTAAATTAACGAAATTAAACGTGTCGCGAAACATTCATTCATTTGCGCGTACATAAACCTCGATTGACGATAACGATAACGTCACGTTTTATTATGATTTTATTCTATTATGTCTGGCTTTAAAATTAAATAAGAACTAACATTAAAATATATATTTTTATTTTGCACAATTTTCAGAAATATTAACTTCAAATAAAGACATAAAGAAAAGACAATACAATTTTTTTTCTATGGAGTTTTGGTGGGGGAGGGCGAACTCGGTATTATTGATTTGCATTGGTTGTGCTGGGGTAACATTACCGCAGCACGGGCATGGGGAAATCGAATTTTCTTGTATTTGTGAGGTTGTACACATTTTTTTGTACAAAATAAAGTACGTACTATTGAATAATTTTGAAATTCGATTTCATACGTGACAGTGCTGGAGGGGGGGTGTACCCATAATGGACCTAGAATACCGATGTATTTATTTCTAAATTATTAAAAAACAAACAATGTTTATTAACTATTAACAATTGATGATAAAATTTACAAAACGTATACGAGACTTGTATAGAATACAAAAGTACCACTAAATTTTTTTATTTATTTTAAACAATACCCTTAGCACTTTGGCAGCCACGAAATTCACATAATTTATTTACATTTGCATATTATCATGGAATACAGTTTGTACCAGTCAACAATTAAAACCAACATGATGTGACTTAATCAGTAATAATTTTTCATGATATTAGTTGCTTAATTTCAAAAAGTGATGACTGCAGTTTATCAATATTACTAATTCTTAAACGAAATGTAATATTACGAGTTTACCTATCTGCCAATATCTTTAAAGTTTTAATAAAACAATTATAATATTAATCTTCTATAAAACTATAGCGATATACCTACTATTAGTATTGACACATTTAATCTAATAACTGTATATCTGCAAGACGTTTCGTACCCGATGAATCCTAAAATATATAATAGAATTTACAATGTATATTATGACGAAGGACTGAGAATTTAAAAAATTAACGCCTGTCTGTTATTTGAGTTATATTATTACTAATCGTTCAACTATTATATTTGGATGTTCGAGATAATATGGATTTAAAGGAAATTTAATTAAAAATAAGTCCAGCTATCCATACGATGATTATATTTTACAAAATATATTATGTGTAGGATTTATTTTTTATTAGGTATCATAATATTATTATTGTTTGTAGAGGAGAAAAACTATACTCGGTAAAGAGATATAATATAACAATAACGACAATGCCGAGGATAATAATAATAATAAGAACAACAGTATAAAATTTAAATAAACAATAAAAGCGGATAAAGGACAAAGCTCGTGCAGTACAGATGGACCCGCGTATAGAACAGGTGGTGCGTGTAAGCCCCGCTCGAAAACACATCATACGCGTATAATATAATAATATACAAGTCATACTATCTCACATTGTCCGCGGGTATTCGATGTTTGCGTTATTTCAGTAGCATCCATTTTATTATGTAGCATTATTATTATTATTATTATTGCTATAAAGCGATGTCATAGAGTTATCGGAGCAATAGCAGCACCAACGAAAGCTGTGACAATGGCCGATCGTATCATGCCTGCAGAGGCTATGATATTATAGTGTTGCGGGTACCGGTATATGGGCCGTAACACGTTTTGGGCGAACATAACGACATTTGTCACCCGGCGATTGCAGAGAGTTGAGGTGATTGTGTAAAATTTTTATTTGCATTTTTTTTACCTTTTAGAGCTTATTAGCGATGATGCCCAAGAGACGTCGCCTGCCCGAGGAAGTCGGCTCTAATTAATAGTTGTCTCGCAAAAACTTGTTCGCAACTCAAATTTAAAAATTTGTTGCCACGTTGGTCTTTATGATTATTATATTAAATCCATAAAAATTAATAAATAAAAAGGTTTAAATATTTTGATCATTATATAGGTATTATATATTATTAAATCTATAAAAATCAAAAATCTTAATTTTTGTTTTTGACTTTTTTTGCAACCTTGTCGAAAACAGTACGACTATTAGGTACGTATATGCACACAAGACCCTGTCTCGTGTTCCCCGATTTTCCAGTTAAAACTACGGTTATCCAAATACATTTTGTTCTATGTGTCCAAACGTTAACCGCCTGGTACACGAAACACGACGAACATATATGCCTAATATAGAACAATAATAAATACCCACGGTGTAGCGTTCATGAAGTTTTGATAAACGGCCCATCGATACCACTATTACCAGTATATATATATATATATAATATAGGTAATCATTCCCACTTATCGCACTCATAAACAATGACTTTTTTGATGAAACGAAAAACACATTACCCCGTAGCGTTCGGGTGAGGCCGGAAAGGCCGCGACGGCCTACATCCGTTCTCCTACACTATTCGTATATATTTTATACGACATACGAATGTTTATGAAGTAACCAACGACGCGACGTTGGAGTCCGGCAAGGACTCGGCGTGTGCGTGTGCTCGCAGTGCAACAGCCATCATCGCGCGCGGCAAATACATCAAACGGATTCGGTGCTCCTCGGGCCTTCGACACCGATAAACATTCATGGGAAGCGATAAAAAAAAAAAAAAAAATTCAATGTTTTCGTTTTCGACGGAAAACGTAAACACGTCGATAATGAGATTTTTTCGCCTCCTTCAAAGGGTCCGCGGCAGCGGTCCTAATGCATACGGACTGCACGTCCACGCTTACACGCGTAAACATAAACGCTCGCGAGCGCACACACATTACACGCATTCGTTTTATAAGACCGAGTTTCGGTGTGCGCGTATATTTGGCGGCGGCGACGGTTCACGCACCGGTCCAAAAACAACATTGTTAAAATATAACGCGAGGCCCGCACACACGCGTATATATTAATAATAATAATAATAATAATAATACGTGAGATATATATATATATATGTGTGTGTGTGTGTGCAGCGTTATACGATCGGAGAGGGAGGAGAGCTGCCGCCGATGTCTGATGGTGAAGGGGCGAGCTCGCGCGCGCGGGCCGGCGGCTTGTGTACGCGACGTGCGCACATTATACGGGACATGTGGGGAGTCGTCTGTAGTCGGTCTCTTCGGATGTTTATGTTTTTAAGTTGTCCGAAAACAGATTGATACATATGGTGTAAACGATTTTAAACACGAACGGTTCGTATTAATAATAATGTATTATAACGCCGCGCATATACGCGTATCATAGTAGTTTACGTTTTCGGCGGGGCGGCCGACACAAAAAGGAATTTTTATATTCCGTCAATATTGTTATTACTGTTATCGTCGCCATCGTCATTTTCGCCTAAACAGCTCCGACAGCCCGTTAAATTTACAATAACAAACCGACCGTTTTTACGTGGGCTTACGATTATTATTATTGTTGTGTGCATAGTACACGTACCTATAAAGTATAATGTTATGCTTATATAGTGTATGTGCTCGGTGGTTATTATTTATACGAAGCGGAAAAGTGTACGAGTCGAGATCGTCTATATGTTTATATAATAGAAGCGACAAATATACGATTTTTGTCGAATCGCTTAAATTTTTTTTTTTTGAAACGGTTAACTCAACAAATACTTTTGAGGCACCTTACAGGTGTTTTTAAGGGGTTTTTATCTCTTAATCAATTGCCTAACAAATTACACGAAACTCTGGAAATGTTTGAAAATTTTTCAACTCATAAATAAATATGAAACCTAGCAGAACTGTATATTAGGTATATTACATATTATCATTGTGCATTTTTATGTGTTCCCCTAGACTGGTAGATACATAGTAAAGCCGCGTATTATATATTATAATATTGTACAATACGTCTAGAGAAAAGAACCTAACTTACCGAAACGTCGATCAAAATGTTTTTATATCCGTCACCGTTCGTCGTAGGGTTTGAAACGTGATTCGTACCCATGACGATAATGATATTATTATTATTATTTCGGAAGCTATCGTATCATATCCGATTGACCGCGTTTACACTCTATTACGTAGTACGATATTATCATATTAACGAATAATAATGATAATCGTCATAATTACACCACAGCACTGCATTTACTTATACTATATAGTGTTATAATACACCGGTATATGCATATAATATTATACACTACTACAACTCCGACGATGTGCGTGTTGCATTATATTGTTCACTCGCTTGTATGTACAACTGCAGCACATTATATAGCATACTGCCGTCGTCGTATATAATATCATACGCAGCACATGCCGGAGTTACTGAGCATGTATTATACATCATAATATAATAATAATAATAATGAATTATATATAATATTAAAGGCGACCGACCACTCGGGCGGGCATTTCGGGACGGACCGCCGCGGCGCGGGTTAATTGTTTTATTATTTTTCTACGACAATGATATCATAAAATATAATATTCCATGCCCCAAAGTCCTCGACGCTTACACGCTGCGGCGGTGGCGGGATCGCATTTCCAATGGTCGTGATTCGATCAGAACCTACGAAGTGTGTAACGCGTAAAGGAATAAAAGGGAATGAAAAAAACAAAAATGTTTTACGAGAGAACAGTTGGTCGAGTGGTTTTCGGGCGTACGAGTATATATTATAATGTTATTAGGAAAGCTGGTTCGGGGGAGTTTTTTGCGGGCTCGGAAGGACACCGACCGCGGGGGCCACTTCAAATCTCTGCAAACAACTGTCACTATATTATTATTATTATCATCATCATCGTCGTCATAAACATAATTGTCGTCGTCGACTTTATTATTCGCGTTTGTAAAACGACACCGCACACTGCGATAATCGTATCCGACATACCTACTATTTTATATTAAACGACACCGACCAATAATAATATATTATGACGATTGACGGTGGTCATCTGCAGTATATGTTATAAATTATGATGAACTAATCGCGTTTTGGTCTAATATTCACGTATTTCACGATATGGCACGATGATTATTTTGCATAGCTTTACCAAAAAGGCACGTTTTGTAAGCCGACTCAATAAAAAAAAAAAAAAAAATTGATATAATTTAAACAAAATAAAAGCTATGACGGTTGATTCTATTTTTTTTCAGACAACTCGGATACACGTCAATATAGGTATATTAATATTTGTTATTTTTTTATTTTGCCTGTTTTATGAGTTCTGAGAATTGCCAACATATATTATAACTGGATAAATTTTAAACTGACATTAACTTATTTAAACAACTTATAAAAATGCATATAAAGTTTCGTTAGAAAAATTTGATCTATTACTGCTTTATCTAATTACCAATCTATTTGGTAAGTTAAGTAGTTATTATTACTTTTTGTGTTGATAAATTATATTTACCTAATACATATATATTCTGTATACACACAATATACATTAAATAAATAATATTGATTTCATTGTATGAGTTATTTCCAATAGTGATTTAATAATTTATCTTTAGTAGACCCACCGCTTCTTCTAATTAACTCAAATCATTTATTTGCAGCAACGACAAGTACCTATATAAAATAATATTTTAATAAAGTAAAAATATAATGCATGAAATTTTAAATCAATAGTTACATCGATGATCTATTTATTTAAAATATTATTATATCCAATTTTGTGCTTAACTATAACTATTTTTATTTTTTACTACCTTTAAGAACAAAACAATATGCACCTACTAACATTTTTAAAAATATCTTAAAATTTAAAATAAAGAAAATAAATACAACATATTATTTAACGCCAACAACTAACTTTCTGTATTCGGTGAACTATAACAATACATACAGAACATAAAATAAGTTTTAATTAAAAGTTTTTGTATAAAAAAAATTATTGGGTTATTTGTAATAGCTGATACCTACATATTTTATACTTAGAAAAACATGTTTAAAATATTTGTGCTCTTTTAAAACGATTTCATTGTAGTAGTATTTTGTATAAATATTACAAAATACTATAATATGGTATTATAATTTAAATAGATAAATCAAATTTAAGGTAATAATAGTTATTTTATTTCCATAGTAAAATGAGTTCCAGAAATTTATTGATGGGGAAATAACAGAAAATGCTCTGGTTTAACAGAGAGGTCAATAATGATATATCCTAATAGTTTTTAAGAACCGATTCTTGCAAAACAAGTTATTTAAAGTTCAAAAATGCATTGAACCTACCTATATAAAATAAACTATAATACAATTATATACTTTTTTGTTGTTCGGAAAGTAACATTATTATTACTTTAATAAAATAACATGTTAATATTAGATTTTTTGAAATAAATTAACCTCTTGCCATAATAATTTGATAATATTTATGAAATTTATGTAAAAACATATAATGATAATATATTTTATTTAAAAAAAAAACACTTATAAGGACATAATAAGTATCTCAGTATTCCTCTTATTATCATAATATTAAAATAATACAATTAAGTAGGTACATTAAATTGTATTTTTTGTAATGTTTTATAACCAAACTAATGAACTTTTATTGAATTACTTCTGTACCCCGAAATATAACCGAATATTATACATTTAATCATTTTTATAAAGGTAATAAAATTTTAAAAATAAAAAAAAAGGTTGGCAAGTGGGTACTGCTCTGCTGCAGTGCTTGGGTGTCTAGTGGATCGCAGCAATGGATGTGTTAAATTTTAATTCAATGATGATTGACTTGATTCTGAATAAAAACGGTGTACATCAAAATCGATTTTGTCAAAAATTTGTTTTGCGGAAAAAATCCCGTTTTTCCCGACGCGTTTAAAAGCTATTGGGAATGTTTTACTTTTGATCTTTCGATGTACCAATTAAATTAACTTTCCCTATCAGAAAAGATACTGATGAAGAAATCGGAGCATATTTACAGCTCCAAAACGCGATGACAGATACAAAAAACAAAAAAAACATACAAGTAGATGGTGATAAAAATAATATGATCTGTCTACTCGATAGAAAACAATATGTGACCAACAATTTTAGTTGTGGACAAATTATCACTAAATTATATTATGCTATTTAGAAAATAGAAACAAAAAACCGTGGCTATAACATCCTATACAAGACGTGTTGAAGTCGGACCGAGTTATATTTAGCGTCTGTACCTGTGGTCGCCACAACGACTCGGCGGTTACACGGGCATATCCAACCTGTGCAGATAACCGCGAGTGAGACGTAACTACGTATCTTAAGCATGGGCGGAGCTAGAGGGGTTAAGCCCTCCTAAGTTTTCGATCAGTCCCCCCCCCCAAAAAAAAAATAATATATACCGTTGTCATGTGCCTACGCAGTTTTGTATCATTATTCACAAATATAATACTTAAAGAACATATGTATATAGTTTAAGAAAATATTTATGTAAACTTGTTATTTTTACTACAGTTTCCTGCAGACATTTTAAATACAATGTACAGTGTCTAAAATTTATAATATTATTCAATAGAACAGTTAAAGTTATATCTTCTGCAACCGATTTTTTATTTTACTGTTTTTTTTTTGTGTTTTTAGTAAAATTGTAATAGTATGCAATACGTTCATACATATTAATTTATTTGTTCATATTTGTATTGAAATATAATAAGCTGAACACGATGAACGCTGACTAATTTTTATTTTTATTTATATATATTTATTTAAATTTGCCAAATACTCCAAACAAAACATAAGCAAAATTATTTCAAACTACATAGGAAGTTATTATAATAATTATTTCGATAAAGTTATCTGGGGTTTGGCTCCCCCCCCCCCCCCCCTTTTCTCCTTCTGTCTAAATTTATCAAGCTCCACCTATGATCTTAAGCTTAATGAGAGTTACGAGATTATCATCTGTTAGGACCTTACTGTTTCTTAATAAATACAGTATACAAAACTACAATAGTTGTCGGCGTTGACTAAGATATGGGTACCTAATTTGTTTTAATATACCTGTTTGAAAGAGAAAACTAATGGTTTTAATTTAAAAAAGTTGGGTAAAAGTGGAAAAAAGGTAACCTCCTCTTTTGTGGAGGAAAATGGTTTTGAATTTTTGTAGAAAAATGGTCCCACTCACGTTGACTAACATTATCAATACTAAACGTGTACACAATACTCCCAGCGTCGAAATAGAGTATTTTAGGGAGTGTTGAGGTACAAACGATGAGGATTGTGATGCTACAATCGGGTACAAAAAAGAAGACGTTTTACACAGATATTTGAAAGTGGGTGTCCTGTCTTCTAGATACATGTTGAGTCTTCCCACTAGCCGCATATAATGGCATTTTTCTTATCATTTTATTCAAATTTACTTATCAATGGTTGCAGGATTTCGTAAATGATTAAATTTTAATTATCAATTCATTCTAAAACCATGTATCAAATCGTCGTGTTTATGGCCTCAAATGATGAAATTATATCTTAAAACAAGATATATTGAGAATAGAATGTATGTTTGTAGCTTATTAACTCAAATACTACTTGACCGATTTTCATGAAAACTGTAAATTATTTTTAGAGATTTCGGGAAGTTTAAAGAGTAGGTAGTTTGAACCACGTTCGATTTATATCAATAGTGCTATATCCAATCCGCCACGGAAAAATACTGTTCACTTGGGTCGAATTAGTTCACTGCAAAGCGAGGTACACCGACGCCGATTTCCCGTGTAGAACTGAGGTACCTACACTAAAATCTAATACACCTATCTATTTAGAGCTATATTTTATATGTATATATATATATATATATAATTAAATGCTGTTTGTCTGTAATTAATAGATTCAAAAACTACTGAACTGTTTTCAATACAAGTTATATCAATATAATATATCCCTCGAGACTTGGAGGGTGTTTATAGCTTATTATTTCAACGCTAATATTGTAGCTAGAGGGTAGCTCACACATTCATTTTTTTTTCAACTCGCGAAAAGAGAGTATCTTTTTGGTTTATTCAAATTGTTACCATTGGTATAACATATTATATTACTATGTCATAATCAGTAGAAATATGGCATGGACATATTTAAACAAAAAAATAAAATACATTTATAAGAAAAATAAAACAAACTTTTGACACGGGCAACGCCGGTTAGATACCAAATATATAATATCATTGTGCACGCGAAGGCGGTTTCGTTTCGGTGACAAACACAAAAGGGCGATTTGCGCCGTTACAATACAGCACACATTTTGGTACATAGAATATTATACTGTATTTCCCGAGCAGACGACTACAAACGACACGGACAGCTCGGGGCCATCGCGCGATTTCAGCGGTGCGCGATTATTCAAACAGCGGCGCTGCGGCGTAAACATTTATTTCGACGCGCTGACACGCCGCCGAATACCGGTTAATTAAAATCGGACTTTCGCTCGAGGGGTCTATTTTATTATGGTCGTGTTTAAGTCACACTCGGTGATGCCGAGACTCGTGATGCGTACTTACACGCCGGTATATATGTATAGGCTGCGGGTGATGTTCACGTCTCGTTCAAACGGTTTCTTTTCTATTCTCTTTTCTTCTATTTTCATCTCGCCGTTTCCATTTCTCCGCCCCGCAACCCATTTTCCCATCACGGCAGCCGCGTAGGCATGAAGGACTCGCGCACATTAGCCGTGCAACCGCGCCCGGCCGCGAAAGACTAATAGTGCGCCCGTCGACGCCACGGGGCCGCAGTCATTTGTTTGATTTCTCTGCGGCTCTTGCGGGGGAGATCGAGTGATGCGCCTTTGTCGCCGAAACAATTGGTTTCCGTCGTTTACCGACGTCTTTGCAGGCAACGTATTCCAGTAGATATATATTATGTCAGTTTACGATTCACCGAGAGCGCGATGCTCATCTCCCGTTTTCCTTCTCCGATTTTTCGAATTTTCAATATTATCTTATCTCACCATTATACCTATAAAGAGACAGCGTTTGTTTGTTCGCAAAAATCTCAAAGAGCACTCATCGGATTTTAGTACGGCTTTCACTATTAAATAATAGGTCTAAACCCGGGGAAGGTTTTGGTGTATAATTTGTTTGGAAAAATTAATTGGGTGCCGAAAAAAATAACGATAATATAAATAATTTAACGTATTGCGTTTTAGTAGAATATCTAGTAGAAAATTGGTATTGACTTGTCATTGACGCCTAAATTTTGGTTTTTTTTTTAAACCGAGAAGAAACCGAAACTTTAGTTTTTTAAGAGCCGGCATCAAAACCGGAACCGCTTTTATTTTTTTACTAGGAACCGAACCGGAACTAGAACCGTAATATTCATCAAGGTTTCAGTCTCTGATTACAACGTTTTTTACCCGACAACCGTCATTCGCGTTGTACTAAGAACTTACAATATACTTGCACTCGCCGTCGTTGGAGCAAAGATGTCTATAGTTGAAAATGTGTCTAAAAACGCCAGAGTAATACTGGAACAGTCGTGGCACTGTAACGTCGTTGCCGCGTGTGAATAGACCTTAACCCGCCGCTGTATCTGGACTATTCACAGATTGCTTATCTGGTTTTAAATTTATATATATAAAAAAAAAAAAATGTTTTTCATGTAACTACCTAATTCTGATTTCACTCATTTACGCACTTCGTGGGGTCCTGATAAATTTACGGCTCACATATTGTTGCATCCAATGCAGTGAATTGCCTACCTAAGTGGTTTAGATGCATGCAAATCACTCGAGGTCAATCTTAACTTAATATTTGACTCAGACAATGCTAGGCGGTACAGCTAGTACAATATATTTTTAAACACTTAGGTTTTCAATGCCTTCTAAGAGGTGTCCTGTAACAGTAATAATACAAATTTATCTTTTTCAAATAAAACATTTTTATTGTAAATTGACGAGCAGACGATCATTTTGAAAATGTTAAATTTAAATTCTGACTAGTAGTTTTTGAATTATTTAGCTTTATGAACTGAGGAAAATTTGGTCCGTGGTATATTTTAGGGTTGGAAGATTATGCGGTGGCCATAACGATTTGAAAATTATGACAGTGGATATTTATCTATGAATATTTTGTGATTGGTAAAAATTATCTGAATACAATAAATACCTATTATCCATTACTATAAATTACATATATTATTTTATATTTTATATAAAACCATTATCAATAATTTTCATCCTTGGCATGCACGTATTTGACTAACTTTTGAAACTGCTTGTTTGAATTTTAATTGAGACGCATAAAAATAATCTGCTTAAAAAAATTAAAATAAAAAAAGGCGGTTTTCATGGAAACATAGAATTTTGTATCACTCCTATTTAATGGAATACTTCACTTAATTAGGATAATTCACCCACGAGCAGTTTAGTTTGCAAATACATTGCGGTTCACTATGTGATTTTGTTGATTGGTGATTTTTTTTTAATTTTCATTATGTATTTTCAATGGTTTTAAAAATGTTGTGACAATCGTGGCGATTGAATGACTTATTTCGGCATTCCAGACTATAAGATTATATATTAATGCGTAAGAGAAGATTATTCCAATACATGAAGTGTGACTTAAAGTAATTTACCAAAAACTTATTTAAATTTTTTAAAACTATTGGCTTGATATAAAAATACAGTAGAACAATAAGAAGTTAATAAAGGGGTATGGGTAAAGTTGAGTGTACACATTAATTGAATACATTTTCAGCAACAAACTTCAAAATTCTGTTTATACTGTCCATATTTACAATACGTTATAATAATAATAATAATAACATGATATTATAACAATATTTTTTTTCATAACGTTTTTATTTACATATTATTATGAATGAAAATTACAACCACTGATTAGAATTTTTACGCCTTTTATATAAATCTTATTTTCAGGATAGTAATTTATTTCCAGAATCTATACATTTATTAAGTAAGTAATTTAATTCGGCTTTGTCCAAAAACGTTCCTGAAAAATAAAATAAAATATATAATAACAAACATTTTATCTAATGATTCTCTATCTTTGCATGCATTTTAGATTCATAGGGTGCGATGAACATATAGATTTTACAAAAATATGATTTTATTTTACCTGTTGTCACCTTTTACAGTAGTAAAATACTTGGAATTTCAAAATCAATATATTTTCTTGTAGAAAAGTAAATCTAGTTGTTATTTTGAGAGATAAAGAGTAAAAGTTTAATTCCCAGTAGTTTTCTTAATAAAAATAAAAAAAAAAAAATTAGGAAAAATGAGAATTTTTATGCAAAACCAGTTTTCAAAAATTTTTCTTATTTTGTTTCACCTAATTCAAAAACGAATAAGCCTAATTACTAATACTTGAAATGTTCACAAAATGTTTATATTAGCACTTCCTTATATAATATGATACCTATAAATAAAATAAAGCGGTTACACTAAGGTACTTTTTTCCTGTTTCTTTTTCTTTTTTTAGATACAACTTGAACGATAATTATTTTAATTGTTTTAAAATTCAACATACAAAAATGTTTGGCCTTAACGATAAAACAAAAATACCAATATTTTGGAAAAAAATTTTGATTGTGATTATATATTAAAACAATTAGATTAATGTATATTTGATCAGACTTCTAACTATAGAAACTCAAATTTCAGTTCACCACCAACATATAATATAATTTTACACAAACGAAAATATGTCTTATAAACGGCAATTTCTGTTTCATTTCATGCTGTTCACAATGGTTTTGATATATTTTAAATTGTATTATATAGGCACTGATATGTTAACATTTTTTTTTATAACGTTGAACGACGCGATTTAAATTAATACAAATATGTATTTTTTTTTTTAACAATTTTGTTGAGAAAAATCACTTACAACTTTAGCCAGTATATTATAATAGAATAACATTGTACGTGGCGTATAAATACAATTGTATTCATAAAAACGAATAGTAATTATAATAAAAAGAAAAAAAAATGACTTACCTATAAGAATAATTCTACTGCCCGGTGGTACTTCAGATAGATTTTTGGATAGCTCCTGAAACTCGTACATGTCGTAGACGCTTTGTATCATAGCTATCGAACCGTCCTCGAATCTGATTACGCCCTGTAACACGCGTTGTACACACGGACATTACAACCCTATACAATTTACAATATATATACCTATATATATATATAGCACAATCCGTTGAGCCTGTGACGTATCAAATGCGCAACGACGCACCCTTGCGTTGTATCTAATCAAATAAAAAACAAACAAAAGACGCGATCCCAAATCGAACGATCAAATGCGCAAATCAATCTAAATGTAATTATTGCTACGTGTGTGTACACGCGCACCGATAGGGTGAAGGATTTGGTTTTCCGTCGGGTGTTATATGCGCGCGCATTAAATACATTGTTATGTATACGAGTGGAGAAATTAAAAAACTAAAAAGGATTAGGACGAGAACGCCGCAATAATAATATAACGAATACGCGGCGGCTTTTGCTCGCGAACTGTATACAGGGTGTTCAACAAGTTCGTAAACAGTCGTTTGACTAATTAGATACATTATACGTGTATAAGTATCTACATACATCAATAGAATAGTGTACTGGTGCACATCTATTAGGTAAAATATTTAATCGCCTCATTGACTAAATCATAATATTATAGTTATTAATTAATCTAATGAGACCGGTTCCAAACTTTATAAACACCACAGTATAATGTCCGCCAGCGTGTATAAGCTAACGATGAGTAGGTGCAGTAGGTTTTAAATTCTTAAACATACGTAAAAACTATATTTTCAAATTCTTGATTCTTAAGGAGTGTCCTGTGGAGATACAAACTTCTGTTTTCCAAATGAGCACCCCCTTTTCTGCTGTAAATTGTTTAACGGATAATTTTTCTGAAAATGTTAATGTACTAATTCAAAATTCAAACGAGTAGTTTTTAAGTTATTGAACTTTGTGTATTAAGGATAATAGGCCCATGATAATTAGTTTGGAAGATTAGAGGCAACAGTGATTTGGACAATTTAAATAATTAATATTATCAATCAACATTAATAATTTTCAAAAATGGTCCGAGTATAATAAATACTAAATCCAAAATTACATATATTTTATATTTTTGTAAAACTATTTTTTAGGACTATTATTCTTAGTATAAACATTTTTATAACCAAGAAACTGTTCAAATTTTGAATTATGCACATTAAAATATTCAAAAAAAAAATGATCAGCTAAAAAATTTCAAATAAAAATGGAGGAGAGGGATCTCGTTTGGAAAACAAAAATTTGTATCGCTACACAACACTCGCCTTATATAATATAAAAAAAAAGTAAGAATTTGAATAAATGCATTATTAAAGCTAAACATGGGCCGGCGATCGTGCTTGGCGAATCACCCTGTATTCCGTTCTATTGTATTTTATTAATTCGTTTTACTGCACCAGCAGCAGTTTGTTTTCGTCGGTATTTGTACAGCACCACCGACCGACGACGGGGTGCGGTGTAGATAGTTTTTTAATTCGCGCGAGTATTATAATAGTGTTTGATATTGAAATTCTTCAGCCGGCCCCGTCCGAACGCATAGTCCCCACTCCTCATACGCAGTCCGTCCGGCCGGCTGTTTGTGTAACCGACCCTCCACGGCGTCAAGGATAGATGGCGGCGGGTGGCGCGCGTGCGTTAATCACGGTTTAATTAAAACATCAAAGGCGTCCCAAAACCCGGGCGGGCGCCGCGGCTGATTGGTAACGCCTCCGCGTGTTGTAGTTACAAGTCGGACAACTTTGACGAATTATTAACACCGAATCGCACACCGATAAAACGCTTACGCCCGGCCCCCGCAGCACCGTTTAATGCGTGTCCCGGGTGATAGCTTTTGATTAACGCCGTCACGAATTTCCACACACGCACGACTCGTCGAAAATAGGTCTGGTGACATACATACCTATATACATAGAGATGTTAATTGATATTAAGTGTTTTTTTTTTTTGGGATTACCGTACATACCTGTATTATTATACCGGTATACCGTATTGAACCGTGTCCTGTTTAAAGTAAATTAATATTTAAAGTCATGCTATACCAATTCTAATATATACCTATGATGACCAGAAATAGTTTTAATTTCAAATAATGTAGTTACAACTCTTTAGTAAATCACATTCAATTTTTGATTAATCTTATTTTATTCATAATAATAACTAACATTTTTTTTTTTATGCCGTGTATGAAATAATTTTATACCAAGTGTATAATATGATAATAATATTATAAAATATTATATATTATATTATACATTTTATATTATAATATTATAATACGATTTTATACCTTGCAATTTATAATACAAACTTTATCTATACACAAAATTATTATCATTATTATTATAAGCGCGTTCCCCCGCCGGGTCGAAATAACCACGTAGGAATAATTATAATAATCGTCCACGGTTTTAAAAAATGATGTGGCCATATCGCCGCGATGATTGAAAAATACTTATTTCACAGACCCACGAGATGATGAGAAAACATTAAATCCCGTAAGAGTATAATAATATATTATGCACGATCAATATTATTTCAAGACGCGTGCTACAACAGTGTTCCTCGAACACACTAATACCTTTACCTACTATACGAATCTTCAATCTAATAAGAATCTATAAGAATATACTATTAATTATAGTAATCGTTCGAAACTTTAACTGTACCAACTTTTAACTCCACTCTATAGTACGCTAACGTTTACAGCAAATGCGTGTTTTCAACTTAATTCGAATGAAAATGAACGTTCAGATCAATTGATTCAGAAAAAAGTTACTCAACGGATTCACCGTGAAATGCATAACATTATATGAAAAAGATGTTTTTGTGAAGTTTTTATTAACTGGAAATACGCTATTCCAATAGTGCGTAACTCTCTCGCAGGTTTCAGTTAAAGGAGCAAGTTAATAATGGTAAATTTTTAATTTCTAAATCATATTAATACGTTCATGCCATACAGCATTCGAGCAGCGAACCGTATTTATGTTGACGATGGATGTGCGTCTGTACAACGAAATCGTACAATTAATTATTATATACTGCATAATATATATTTATATGCATTTTTTATTATTTCAGTCCTACGCCACTCTCCGAAAAATATATTACTGAGGCGGCTGTCATAAAACACATACAATAATATTGCGGTGCAGTAGAAATATTTGTGGCGGGCGTTGTCACGGTATAATATTATGATGAGCTGCTATAACTAATAGTTTTCATTATATTTGTATACGTATTATGTAGGTAGGAGTTTTAGGAACATCGCAATTGCGAATTTTTTATCGTTGCATTTCGAGGTCTCCGAAACTTGGTGTATTTTTAATTTTTTTAGTATCAGCCGATATGATCGGATTTGAGCGGCGAGATATGATATATTATATTTGTAGGTTCTGAGCAAAGCCTTATATGGTTTGAATTTTTTTATACACCTTCATTCTATAAAGCCTTATCTTTTACTGTTTTAACTTTTTTATTTTGCCAGAGTATTATGGTTGAGAACTACAATACAAAGTGTCTTATCTATTTCTGATTTTGGATTTCCCTCTACCCCTAGGGTTATTAGGTACATGTGAGTATTAATAAAGCCATTACCCTACAGATATATTTTAAGTAAGTTCTGTTTTCATTTTAATAATTCTTCTTTTAGGTTTGCCATTGAAACCAACTTGCAATACCTAATATTATAATTTTACAAGTACCTACAAATATATAGTCAGTGCAGAGAGATTTTATATACCTATTATTATACTAGTTTTACTTTTACATAATATATAATGTGAAATACATAATATGACGACAAAATACTAATAATATTAACATTGAAAATCGAGTCTATGGGAACACAAGACGATTGTATTCTTCTGAAGAGATACAATAGCGCCATTTTATAATCGGGCTTTGCGTTTAAAATAATATTATATTAATGTATAATGCGAGACGATTAACCGTTAGCATATCATAATATTTAAAACGACAAAACCTTATGTGTCATTTACCATGAGGTAAGTACGTGAAAAATATATTTATATATATATAAACAGCACAGTTGGACATATTATAAATTTAATATATGTATATGTAGGTACCTAAGCTATTTACGCGGCGAGTGCTCGATGACCGTCTGAGGACGTCACGTTGAAGCGTTGACCGCGTATTATGTAAAGCGCGCGCGCGTGTAAAACATACACGTCAGTCTGCAATTTAAAATTTAATAAAAACATTTTGACGCCCGGCGAAAGGCGTAAGAACCCCACAAAAGCATTCCGCCCGCACGTGCCACCGCTGTTCACTCGGCGACTTGGCCGTGCGGAAAGCGTGAATTTCACGCACTCAAAAACTACCAACAGCCACCACCCGACACCGCTCTCCCATTCGTGTACCGATCTCCTCCCCGCCGAGGCTATATATACATATGATATATTATGCATATACATATATGCTATAAAATATATTATGAGACGTGTGTTCTCTGCTTCTTATAATGTATACGTTTGTGCACTATTGCACTGCACGCGCACATTATATATATATATTGGTGTTGTTTCCCCCGGCACCGAGACGTTTTCTTGTCTTCCACTTCTATTATTATTATTATTATTATTTCCTCTGGCGGCAGTCACGTGTATATATGCGCGTTAGTTCTTTGGAGACAGACCGAAAACAAACGTCAAAACGATAAGCTTTTATACTGACAATATCTATTGTTGAAATATATAAATATATATATACGAGTATGACTTACACATCATAGCGTATATTATCATATACAATACATAATATTTAGGTTTATATGACATTGAGTATATATATATATATCCTGCGAATCCTAAACACCTGCCTAAAATGTACCTACCTATGCATTTTAATAAATGCCATTGTTAAATACCAACTCGTTTGACATAGCGAATATTGTTGCGAATTAGTTGTTCAAAATATAAGCATAAATCTGTTATTAATAAATAAATATCAAGATTTAACCTCTTAAAAAAAAAAGTGGGTACGTATCAAGGTAGTTTTATATTATCGAGACAGTAGATTGTAGTTTTACACAATAGATTAGACGAGATTTTGTATTATAAATTATAATGCATAGTATATGTTTTACAAATGTCAACAATATTATACATTACAGCATAAGAAAGTGCAAATAAAAATTGATTTTTATTATTTTATTTTAAATTAGGGAAATTTTTGATGTATTATTTTTAATGAATAACGTTAACATATGATATACTTTCCTAACCAACTGTTCTAAATGCTATAAATTACAAAGACAAATAGTTCTAAATTTAATTATATATAAATTATTATTATTATATATATTTTATTGTACATATGTTACAGTAACAAAAATCTATATATCGACCTATATCAATAGGTAAATTATGATGTATATGTATTTTGTACGAAGGTCTTAGATAGTAATGATATAAATTAATATTGATACGAAAAGAAATAATAAAAAACGGTATACGGCATACCTACTTAATTTCGTATATATCTAAAATGTTAAAACAATTTGAAAAGGAGTAATTAAAATAAATAAAATAAATAAAATAAATAAAATAAATAAAATAAATAAAATAAATAAAATAAATAAAATAAATAAAATAAATAAAATAAATAAAATAAATAAAATAAATAAATAAATAAATAAATAAAATAGTCCATGTATGTACCAAAAAGCAAACAGATTTAAAATAATGACGAAAATAACATATTCTTAAACTGTTTAACGTATTTCACAATTTTGAATTTTTATAACACAGTTTATTCTTATGTGACATCGTGATCCCAAAAAATTTTCTAAAAAAATTATCATCAATATTTTAGTTTTTATCCTATTGAAACAGAGCAAAGAGATATATACAAATGCATACAATTAATTCCCATGAGAGGGGAGGGATTCCCACACTCACCACAAATATGTCACTGTATAACTATACAGTGTTTAACGATAAAAGTAACAAGACATTTTCTGTACGTATGACCTTAAATTTGATTCGTGTTCTTATAATATTACATAGAGCCATACCATTACTTATTATTACATTCATTTTAAAACTTTTTTCACACTTGAGGGGAAAAACTATTTTAATTTGTCCCTCTTTTTAAGGTAATAAACAAGTGCGTTATAATATATTTAGACGAATATAAGTCATAAAATAAATTAATCGTAGACAATAATGAAACGCAAAAAAAAAAAATAATAATAAAAAAATAAATAAATGATAGTTTAAGTCTATAAGTGGATACACCTACTGAAATGCATTAAAATAATTATCGTAAACGAAGTAAATACGCAAAGTATACCTACACGAATACTGTCAAATCTCGAAAAGAACTTTTATTCGTTCGTTCGTCCAATATAAATGTATAAGTGACTCATAAGTCTGAGACTCTAGTGACTGAGTAATGCATTATAATATATAATTATACTGTTGCGTATAATTAAACACGAATGTTGCATACTTGCATCACAAACAGCTGTAAACGATAAGCGCTGTAAATTGTGATCAATTGCCGTAGTTCGGATATTGTAATAGAGAGCTAGCGAACGACCAATAGGCGGGTGAAATAACATTTGGGTTGAAAATGGCGAAATATTTGGCAATGGTATCGGGAAAAATTAGCGTACCAAATTTAATATATACGCAGTGTGTGTTGTGATGTCTGGCCGAGACATAAAACGAAAAATAAATAGAAATAAAACGAGAACGCGTAAACGACGGATGGAAAAAAAACAACTATACCCAGTCCGGGTTTCATATAAATATTATGAGAGGACTATGCACATTCTTGGTGGGCTTACGCAGCACCAGTGCGGAGCCTTTGAATTGTCTGTTTATTAGATTTGGTCGGCGCGAAATTACTATCAGGCCTTTCGCTGAGTTGCCCATAAAACATTCGGGGAATGCAAATCGAAAGCCGTCTGTCGTCTTACCACCCTTTACTACTACTCTGGCTCAAGTTATATAATATCTCACTATTAAATATATATACTTAGCTGTGCACGCTACACGGATACCATATAATATATTATACAAATTGATGATTTGAATTTTGTTTATCACAGACAAATAAGTTTAAGCTATAAATCATTTATCTTATTGTAATCCGAAAGATTCTTAAACAAACTCGTTTGATGTAAATCGATAAAAAAACCTTAAAATTAGGTACCCTTTTTTTGTAATCACTATTGTAGTTCTAGGAATATGACCAAAAAAATAAAATTGATTTAGATTAAAGTATATCAAAATATGAATGTGATACTCTTACAACGATCGATTACAAACATGTGTAAATTGTATCAATAATTTGAAAAAATGGGTTAATCCATTTTTTTTACAAAATATTTATTTATTAAATAATAATATAATAATCAAAAACTAAAAATATATAAATATTTTTTAGATGATCTAAGTTATAAATGCATTTTTAAGAGCATTACTATATATATTATATACTGGTTGTTATATTATATATTGTTGATTAATTTATTTATAAGCACTAAACATGTATCTTAAGTCATACAACATATAATTTGTTACTTTATATTTCTATAATATTATACAACAGTATGGAAGAGGTTTATCATGTAGAAGATTAATATTATCATATTCTAACAAAGTCACGATTGGATTATTAAAAAAATTTATATATATAAAATAATCAACTAAAATAACGTTATGATTTATGACGGTTGTCCCTATGTCCCGTTTATTGCAATTTTTTAAGAAATATTAATACAGGTATATAATATTATATCGACGAAAAAGTAATTTGACCAATTTACTTTTTAAATTTTTTTTTCAACAAATTTTATTTTAAAATGGATCAATACACGTTATTTTTAGACACGAACTCCAAAAAATGTTCACCAGGCACGATTTATAATGGTTATAATTATTTACGTATTAAAATATAGTGCGCTGTATTGTGTCACGTACATTTCAACGTATTGAGATGTTGATTTATAACAGCCGTGTTGGAGTTATTCGCGATATTATCGCATAATGTCGATCATGTTAGAATTTGGGACGATAATGTCGATATGCCTTTGGGGAGGGGCCGTTTGTGCAAGGTATGCGGGCTTTTGCGACAGAGAGAATTCCTTCACGGGTTTTTGTAGGTAACACCCGAAAATTAAGAGGAGAGGGGTCTACGTGATGGCAAAAGCTCATGGTGGCTGCAAACCCCTTTTATTATTATTACACGGTCGTCGGATCCCGAGTATTCTGACTTGTTCTAACACCGTTTCCTTATAACGTGCTTACACGAGCTATATTATTTTATATACCTACACATAATAATAATAATAATAATACATAGAATATTTATACCGTATTCATATGGCATTCTTTAAAACATTTTCAAACATTTATTTATTATTTTCGTTTTATTAAATTTTAAAAATATAAAAAGGGAACAAATAATGTATCATGGTTAAAATAATCATTTAAATGTAAATAATCTAATTTGTATTCATTTATTTAGTATTAATTTCAACCCAAATTTTCATGATTTAACACGAAACTTTATAATTGAATTCTCGTACGAAATTTGATGTTAAAAACAAATTAAACAATTAAATATCGGACAAGAAACAAATTGAATAATGAATAATGTATAATTGAATATTATATACATATTACATACACGCAGGTATTTAAATATAGTTCACAAAACAATTACAAGATGTATATTTATACTATTAAAGATCTGTAAATGTAAAATTGGGATTTGTCGGTGTATTTTGATTTGAAGTTTTGCCAATAATATATTGGAAAATTTGTTTACAAACGCATACAGAATATGAGTGAATGACAAGATTTGTTTGCGTGAGAGTATAAGGAACAGTTTTGAGATATCCTTAAGTCTATTTACCGATGGCTGTTTACGATTTTGCTGTCAAAGCAATTTCGAAAGGGACATTTTCATTCAATGGGGTTCATCAAAGCTATTGAGGGAGCAGTGTAATCCGCAAGCTTAAACCCAATAAAATATTGAATAATAACTGTAATGCACAAGGTTCTTTAAACCGATGACAATATATAAATCAATTAAATTATTGTCATAATATTTATTGATTCATCATGTTGTTTAATTTAAGTGTACAATATAGTAGAGATATTTTGAAAAATACTAAATTAATGTTCAATAAATTATTATTTTATTGTTTCATAACTAAACAAATTGATGTACCTATATATTAATTTCTAGCATAGCTTTTAAACGTTTAATTATTTTTTTTTGATTACATTTTTATTATAAACGGAATTAAAATGTAATTTATGATAATGTACAGAGATAACCTATAGTGAGACTATTATGAGCTCCCACACGAATATGTTCAGTAGGGCCTATTATGTTCTTGAAGAATAAATATAAATAAATAAATAGAATAATAGTATATACAATAATTTAGTGTGTTATAAGTCACAAATTTATCAATAAGTTTTATAGATTGACAAGCATCTAAGTATTCATCCTAAATTTTAATGTTGTAGTTTTTTAAGAACTTTATAATGATGGCTACTGAATAAATTATACTGATTAGCGTTTATATAATTACTTAAATTGTTCTTGAAAATCGGATAGGTCAAAATATTTAAAAGTTATAAGGGATAATATACGTAATAAATATGATGATTTATTTGATTGTATTAACATTTTATGAAATCCAATTTAAAAGTTTCAATTTATATGAATATGCTACTGTATCTACTAAACCGTAAATAATTTTTACTACCATAATTAAAAATATTTTAAAACTGTTTATCTATTAGATAATTCTGCGCTATAAATATTATTATTTTTTGTTAAAATTAATTGAATTAAAAATAAAATAATAATAAATATTAAAAAAACTAAATTAAATACACAATTTTCTATGAACTCTAAATATAAAATAAAGACGCTAGACAATATTTTTTAGAATAATATAATACAATTATACTCAAATAAGAATATTAGTATAACATAATATCATATTTTCAAATAATAAAAATACATATTCCTAAAAAAGTAAGTATAATAAAAGTTGTAGAATTTTAGAATTTATCGTGATATTTAAAACTATTCTAATTAAGTTTGGTTTGTATGACAAGTTTAGATAATTTGGATACTAGATTAAGGAGCAAGCATTTTATGTTGTATATAACGATTTTTTTTTCATGTATATAATGTGGGGCCAAATAAGACGTTTTTTTGAATATTATTTCTAGACATACAGTTTTTTGAGAATTAATTATTTGTAAATTGTTAAAAGTTATATTTGGAAAATTTAAATTTGGTTTCATTGCCTTTGAAGCGCCATTTCAAACATCAATCGGCTAGGTTTTTTTATGTGCTTAAAGGTTATCAGTGGTGATTATTGGGTGCTTACTACTTATAGATGGATAAAATAGCTTTATCGGCAATGTAGCGACAGTTAGCAACGAGAGGGTATTAAAAGTCAGTACAGAACAGAAGAGTAGATAATAAGAAAAAATTATAAGGAATCATGATTGCTCCTTGTAGAAAATTAGCTTTTATTGGAATACGTGGGAAAAATCTGATTTAATACGACCTGTGAAAGTGTATTCAATTAGACAGGATTTAATTATTTAATAAAATGAAGCATTGGTGCCAAACGCAGTCGAAAGCTAGGGAAATGTTTAGACGCATTTAGTCATAATAGTGAAAACCAAATCGGGTATCTTATATGATTCAGGATTTTTCAATAATTGGATACATTCGTTTTAGCGATATTTTTGAGAAAAAAATAACCTATGTTTTTATTGAGTTGAAAAATAAGATAAGCAGAAAGACGCATTGAGTAAAATATTATGTGTAATGTGTTCAAGTAGCATAATATTTCAGGCAACATTAGATATGATAAGGTCTTGAGTCATACCCTGGTGATTTTTTTTTAATTTAACTTATCAGGTGACAATAGAAAGTTGCAGTATCATTAAATCCTGTATTTATTTATAATATAAATAGGCTCTTATAGACTGCTATAAGATAGTTTTACTTTTTATGGTAAATAAAATATATACTGTGGCGAACAAACAAATAATAAAACGTTCAGAAATGTATAATCACGTTGAAAATATAACCATGTAAGGCTCCGACTTTATAATATATTATATGGAATTTTAAAAATTGTTTTTATAGTTAGTATCGACAATATAGCGTGCAGATAACAATCAAATAAGTTGGAAGCACGGTAGATTATAATATAATCTACCGTGGTTGAAAGCAATAGACTCGATCAATGCATCGAGGAAATCATTGTTATATTATTATATATATATATATTGTATATTATTCATTTAATATAATATTTAGCCATGTTAATCATGCAATCGATATACAATGAATGGACATACGAGCTGGGAAGATAAAAATCGAAAAATGATTTGTTGGTACCCATACCTGTACGTGTATAAATACACTCGGTGTATTATATATGGGTTGCAATTTGTTTATGGGGATGAAGTCATATAAGGGTGAGGGGTATATTTACGTACCTATGTGTGCGCGTGTGTACACTAGTTTACCTGATCCACGGCCAATTGATTACATCTGGAGCGAGGATTAGCCTTGCAGTATGGAATTAAATAGGGATTTATCAACGACAAAAAATATATAGGTACACGCACAATGGGAGCTGTCTACAACAATTAAATACGAAAAAATCGCTGGCACATATGATATAATAATATAAACGTGTGCATAAACGTTCAGCCGGGGGGAGAGGAGACGCGATGGCTGGAGAGTATATGAAAAAAAAATACAGAAAAAAAGGGCAACAAACATTATTCTCTAACAAATATAAGGCCGCGTCCATGTATGTGTGTGTGTGTGTGTGTTTATGTGTACAAAAGGGTGAGTCCCTGCAGGATATGAATTTCGGACGTGGATAGAAGAACAGCCGGCCATTTCAATACGTGTTGTTGACGAATCGCAGTATACAATAGGATACGGACTGAAATTATTACGATAAACGAAAATATTGTTCTCCGTGTCTACACCCTTCACAAAAAAATACGTAACACGTTTCAATAATAATTATTGTTACTTTGAACTCTTTTGTACAAGAAATGCCGGTTATGAGGCAACTCTGCATCAGTTTCTATAGCATGTATAGTCGTGCGGTACCCAATAAGCATGAAGCAGCAGTAGTTGTAGAAGGGCCAAGCAGGGGTGTTACGTACAATATATTATATTGTATTAAAAAAACGCAATTTAATTGATTTTACAAAATGGCCAATCTATTCGTATTACCTATATGTGTATACAGATATAATATATTGTTGTATCAAGAATAATGTATACAGTATAGGTACCTAAATTAAGTCAGGGTACATATATGTTGTTACCTGTTGTAATACATTAGCATTATTAGAATTAAAACTATCAACAGGTTAATTTATGTAATATTATATAACAAAACTTAGCAATAAGTCTTAGTAGACCAAAACATTATAATAAGGAAAAAATAAATTAGGTTAAGCTAATAAACTATAACAATAAAAAAGAGATAGGAGTGAACAAAAGCGGGTTCTTTAGCAGTGATCGCGGTCACTATAGTATAATATAGAACAAACTAATAATAAAATGTTATATTTTAATTGTGTGTGTAGTTCGGAAGTGAAAATATAACGAAAATAACAAATTCTAAAACTGTTTCATATACATTACAATTTTGAATTGTTGAGTGAACGGCGTATACGACAATAACATTATACACACCACGAATTATTATTTATACACAGTTATAGTTATTTGATCGATATGGTAATGAATGTACAAACAATATTCAATAATAGAAACTTATAACGTTTCGTAATATATAATAATATTATACCTGTATAGGTTCGACGATAACCAACATATTGGTGAATCATACAAATAGGTATTTATAATGATTTATGCTACGATTTTAGCCACCTTATAAATTACTATCACATTAATATGTTAATAATAATAACATCACTCACCTTCATTCTGATTATTTCTGAAATATTTCCTCGGCCATCTTTCAACATATTTTCCCATAAGATCTGACACACAAAAGTGTCCAGAGATGTTCTTCGAATACCATCGGGAACCTCCAGTGTAACAGTAGCCACATTCTGAAATCATACGAAAATCATACCATTAAAAATACACCATGATGCATAAATATAATATGTATGATATATGCGTTTACTTGGTGGATATGAGTTTTTCCTTCGAAACTTTCGACGTTTCTTATCATTTCGTCGACCCTGCAATAAACCGCGCACGTAAACGTTTGAAAAATAAAAAATATTAGCGTTTCATATATTATTATGATAAACGCAAAGGGTGGGAGTGGTGGAGAGTTTCTGACGAAACGACAATTTGATTTGATAAATATTATTGTCAATATTAGTTTTAACATAAAAAATAAATAAATCAGTAATAATGATTTCCGAATAACAACAATACGGTGTAATATGGATGACATGGGATTTATCGGAGGCAGTTTCGGTCAAATATGCGGCTGATGAGAAGTCAAGACCCCTCCTGCTGCAGGGCATACGACCACCACCGCGACTATTTAGAGGGATCAGAGATAAGCCGCAGACTAATAGGGTGTTTTTATTATGGTATATACAATTATTGCGGCTACCACATTTAGTGCGTATATATACGCAAAGAGTGTCTTCACTGTTTGCAGGAAGCCCGAGATATTCAATAATAATAATAATAAATTATTTTCGTTAATAACGTACACGTGAACATTTGGAAGTCATAATGTTGGGTTTCCAATCTAATGAATCGTAAATTCTCCAATGAAAGGGATAAGCGGGTTTATGGCACTTATGGCACGTTTCGACGCGGTAGCCTTATAATATTGGTACGATTTTATGTGATCTACAGACAGATGGATCATCAATAATAATATTTCATATAAGCGGTTTTAGTGTATATTATATAATATTTATATTGATATAATGAATGATTGCTATTTATTGTTTTGATTTTGTTTGAACATATTTTAAAAGGTAATTCAAAACATATAAAACGTAAAAGCTAAATATTTATTACGAGTTATTTGCGATTTAAATTAATGGTTATAGTGTTTAATATAAACTGTTTTGTTAAATATAATTTATATTTCTTTAGAAGAAACCATAAATAGTGAACACATGTACCTATTTTAAAAGACCTTTAAATTTCCTGAATTAAAAATACATTCTTAAACGCGCCATAAAGACTTATTGTATTAAAAATGTAACTATCTTCGTGGACTGCGATTAATACATTTTTGATCTTTTAAGCTCGTTTATTATACATATGTACAAAAAAGTTATATTAGAATAGCAAAGGAAAATAGATAGAAATTGATTAATAATAGCAAACGAAAAAACCACATGGCACAGACTATTTCTTTAGAGAACAATGTTTCAAGGGAACTTCATGGCATGCTTAAATTATACTATATATAGCAGGGGTGGCTAACTTGAGGTTCGCGTCATAGTTGTATACGGCTTGCGCCTTATTAATAAAAACCAAAATGTACTTATTATTATTATAATTTTTTTTTTTAATTATAGAATGTATTTATAAACATTTTTGTACTTGATATTTTTGTATTTATCCATGTGGCTCATATGTGAACATGTGCAACATATTCATATTGGCCATCTTTGATATATTGGTATAGTATAATAACTATATAATCTATTTATTTATTTACTAATACGCTAAAATGGAAGTTAATGTATAAATGGCATATATAAATAATTAGTCAACATTTTATAGTTTGTTACATTTTCGAATTAATTCAGTTCAATTAAAAGGAAATGTAGTTAATACTTTTATGTTTTTATGAGCTAATAAAAAACAAAAGTAACTCGTAAAATAAAAATAATAAAACCAACTTAATTATAAAGTACCTACACTTTAACTATTATTCTCATTTATTCATATTTATTTGTCACATATTTAGCAGACATTATATTTCCTTTATTGTAAGAATACTACTGTAGTAAATCATGATTTCGACAAAATTATGTAACTATCGTGGTTTGTAATGAATAAATTAAAAATATATCATAGTATTTTTAATTATGATAATATAAAAAACTACACGGAATGGCACAATATGTACACCTATATTATAATACAGTATGAATCGCTGAAAATAGCGCCACACGATAATACTTATGAATAATTATTATTATTATAATTATTACGATTAATAATATTGTGGTGAATATAGAAACAGGATTTATATATATCTACATAGTGTTATTTATAATGCGCGATAACTCGGTCGAAGCAGATGTGCGGCGCACGTGTATTTAATATCATACACTATATTACATACATCATATAATACATATATTAGTGCTGTGGATCTGTGAACTATGACGGTGGTTGGGGATGGAGGCAGTGTAAAGGGTTAATTATTATATCTATATAGGTGGTTTAATATAACGCGACGATACTAGATCGGTAGCGACGGGTGGCGATTTTCCTCCCCCGTATATCTATATATACATTATACTCGCGTAAGTATAGAGAAGCTGCGTTCAGGGATTACCTAGGGCGCGAGCGAGCACAACCACGTTCACTTTTCCGCTCTCTTGAACTCATTTATGTGTACGCACCGTGCCACCACTCATATTATTATATATATATATATATATATTATATAATGCGTTTGTGCCTTATAATATTTATATATTATATTATATGCTTACGCATAAAATATATTTTATTATATTGCCATTCTTTTCTCTCTCTCCTCCCTTCCCCCCTCCACCCATCAAGTTACGCTACTGTATTCCTGTGGTATTATAAAATATAGGTTTTAATAATATCGAGTCTCATTGAGCAATATCTATCTCTATGTCTGTTAGTCTGACACAATTGAAAGTAACTAAAAAAATTAAATAGGTATGTTTACATATAAGTATCTTGCATACTATCTTTTTCTAATATTTTTATCGTTGACAGAAATTGATGAAAATCTACTAACAAGACTCAGATAAAAAAACACAACTATTAATTCCATCTAAAAGATAGACTTTGTTACTTCATAATACAATTTTAGTTTGTTGATCTTTTTATAATAAAATGCACGTGAATACATTTTATTACAATTTTTTCATTTGATATATTTAACGTTCATAATTTACAAATGGGACATATAAGTTGAAAAAAAGCATTCATTATAATATTATCGTGCAAAATTGGAATTCCAGAAACTAAATTGAATTATATTACATATATTATAATTTATAACAATGAAATTCCTATATATTATTAGGCAATATAATATAACATTTATATTAAGAATGTAATATAATTGACGATGTATCATGTATATTGTATAATATATACTATAAGGTAATATATTGTAGTTAATAACGACGATAATAATTAAATTAAATTTAGTTGTATCGTTATTTTTTTTTATACCAATACAAGATTCAAAAATGTAGTATCAATTTAAATTATTTTTATGTTTTATGTACCAACTAACCTGAAATTTATGTTACTACATAAATATAATTATATACGCCTTTAATTAAAATTATGAAACTTAGTTTTCAATTACCTATTTATTTACTATGAATAAACAAAATTAAATACATTACTGCACTTCACTGTATATAAGAAATTACCGAAACCTAGGTATATAAATAATAGAAATAGCTTTTGAGTTTTAACTGAAAAGGGATAATATTTAGGTATAAGTATATCAAAAGAAGGGAATTATTTACATAATAAATTCTTATTTTAGTAGCTATCAAAAAAAAAAAAAAAAAATACATATATATTATTTACTAAATATATTATGCATATTGAATATTAAAAAAAAATAAATGCTTGGCTTACATTTTAAATTATGTATAAATCAGATACATGCATTAAAAATAAAACTACTTTAAACATAAATACATAATAATACAACTGAGTAAGTCACTTTACTTTATACTAGATTTTTAGCACACTTCGTTATTGAGCAATGCACTAGATGTTTTAAATTTGAACTCAATGATAAATCATTGCGTACGGTAAATGATTCTGAGTAAATATGATGTGTCAGAAATATTTCTAAAGATATTTTATGGTACATTTATACTGTATTCCCTAAGTTATTTGTATTGGGAGTAGTGTCAATGGACTCCCTCGCTCCAATTGTCTTATATTTGTATCTTTATTAAATGTACCTATTATTTATTGTAGTATCTACAGAAATATTATTGATATTAATTTTCTAATAATAAAAATACATAGTTTAAAAAAATAAAAAACATACACGATTGTGAAATCAACACATTTATCACTCCGCTCAGAAACTAAAAACCGAAAATTCCAAATGTCTATAAATAGCACAAAAAGAGCCAACATTTTTTTAAAATGATTTAATATTTAGAAATTGTTAATAAAAATATTAAATAAAAATGTGAAGTTCTAGCGGTTATTCAATTTTGAATAGTTAAAAAAAAATTGATGCTATATATAGTATACGCAAATATCTCGTTTTTCCGAAATTATTTTTTCTAAAATATTTTGAAACGTAGGTACTTGAATTTTTTTTACTAACTATAAAAACGTTGTTACATAATATATATTTCTAAAAAACTATATGTAGTAATTAAACTCAGAAAAAATAGTAAAAGTAGTAAATAAAATATGAATGTTAATGTATCTATTAAAATAGATCTATCTAAAATAGATGAAAAAATTATACAAATAAATTAACAACGATGGAGTACAAAATATTAAATATTTTAATCGGAAATAGTAAGATTTTCTTGTATTATGACATATATAAAAATTAAAACGTATGGTTATATTAAGCTTTGTGTAATCGTAATAAAAAGGTTATTCCTTTTAAATATATTAAATTATTGTTACCTAACCATTAAGGGCCCTAAACATATTTGTAGATTACATAAGATATAATTATATTCAAAATGAAAATTTTGAAACATTAACTATAACAAATTTTAAAATTTAATTTATCAAATATCACCAAAATATTTTTTTTTGAAAACAATTTAAAACATGTATACTAGTAGTATACTAGTAGTACCAATATAAAATCAAAAAATAATGACGGGAAATTCGTAAAGTTTGACAGATGGCCGTGAAGTGTTTAAAGGGGACTACGGGCGAGGGTGGAAAATTATACTTGCTTTATTACATGGCTATTAATAATCTGACAAGTGGTCTTATGGTTACCCCTAAAAGTGCATTTGCTAGCATTATACTAGAAAAACGTTTCCTGGCAGAACCGCGGGATAGTGTTATAGGACTTTCGGTTGTTAATGAAAAAGCTTCAATATGTTACAGTTTATAGTTATTAATTATTACTATTATAATAATATAATAATAAAGTATTACAATATAACTATTTAATAATAGTATCACAATAACCTCGGTCGTTTTATCAAGATTTTATCTAAATAATAAAATGTGTCATATACAATATTTAATAATCTATGACTTCAGTTTTTATTTGATAAAACTGTTTTTATACTATTATTTTAAATATTTTCTTTGTACTTCTTAAACATAAACATATATTTTCAAAAATGTCTATATTTAAATGATAAGAAATAATTTACCAAGTGTTTATAATCGTAAAATAGTATAATACATGTTTCAATTGTTAAATACCTTAAACTGTTAGACGAAGAGTAGGATTTCAAATCAAGAATTTTATTCAAGTCAATTCTGAAAGGGTAATAAAATTTTATCAGTACACCACAATTTTATGAATACAATTATTTATAACCTGCAATAAATTAGGTACCTGCTATTTGTTGTCTCAATAATTTCCGAACTTCCATTAATCGATCTATAACATAAATAAATATTTAAATTTTAAGTGGAAATATGGTGACAAACACATGTAAATTTTTAAAATTAAACGAAGTACCTATTACCTAATTTTGATCTTTAGCGTTTCTAACGTACTTCTGTCGACCAAATCGATTTTATTGATGAGTATAATATCAGCTAACGCAATTTGTCTGAAATAAAATTACAAACAAATGTATTTATAGCACTAAAGAAGTTCTTTTTAGTTGTCTATTTTATTCTTCATCAATAGGTACACACAAAATTGAAAATACACCAGGATTTCAGACATTTATTGACGTTGTTTCGTTTGTTCAATTGCAATTGGATTTAAAATATACACTTACACACACACACACACACACACACACACACACACACACACACACACACACACACACACACACACACACACACGTGTATACATCAACATAAGTTGTTTAGATATTTCACTTTATACGAAATTGGAGGAGGGCTGATGGTTTACAGATTTGATTATATACCGAGACAGATCTCCGTTTCCATGACGTTGATTCGATTTGGACATATTATTCTGTGTCCCGTCGTTTTTGCATATAATAAACCCAACAGAGCATGTACGTAATCTATTTACGCTTGTCATCAGAACGAGTTTATCCGTTTTTTAGCAATTACAAATCTCACCACAATAAAAAAAAAAATACACATATAAATAACACCACTCAATATATAGGAGTAAACAAAATATAATATAAAATGTTATTTATCATAGGTTCGAAAAACGATTTTGAGCGAAGACGGTTAGTCAGCCTATATATTACTAAGTATGCTTTATATCAACATAATTTTATTGCTATTATAGTAATTTATTTTAATATTAGTAATACCGTAGGTTGTACATACATTTTTTCCAAAAATGATGCCTATATTATATTATTATTATATTTAATATTAAATAATTATAATAATATATATCATATATTCTTGTTACGTATTAAGTTTTGAATCAATATTGACTTGGTGTGAATACGATCGTAGCATAAATAGTAATACTGTGCAATTTATCTAAATGTTTTAAAAATGTCACTGTGCCATTGTGTAGGAGTTTATAAGATATAATAAATATATGTAAAAGTTTAAAATCCCCACGAAATATATTTTTGAATTACAACAAAGTAACTAAAATCGTTCGAGGTTGGGCAATCATTAATGGCTGTAGTTCAATTAAGAGGTACACTCGAAACCTATACTAAACAACAGAGTGACGTCCCCAGTTTTTAATATTAATATATTGATATGACGGACATTCTATTCATACGATCAAATTTCAAAAACCGAATATCCCGACTATAAACGTCACGTTAGCGAACCATTAAATATATTGGCTATCTGCTTTATTTGTTACAGTGACTTAGGAATTTTCTACTGTCAGATGCTGTATATACATATTATACAGGATATTAATAAAATATATTGCGTAATATATAAACTACACTCTGCTTTATATATTGGCAATGTCACACACGCAAAACCCAATAATCGCCATGCCTTTGACACGCCATGTGGAAACTACATTGACTCATAAAAAGGCCAAAGGGTCCGATAAAAATTGAATAAGAATGCTTGCTTATAGACTATAATGCTTACCTATAAAAGCCCCTAAGGTGAGTATAGGAACAAAACATAGCAATACTTATAATATATGCATTGCATATATAATAATATATATATACCGATATTATTATACCACATTTCAAAGCCTTTTTATTAAATGGAGTTATAAGCTCTATATAAAGTTATTATATTATATCTGGTGGTCGTGTATTCAGTGTATTATATTTTTTTTAAAGTAAATATTTATGCGTTTTAAGATTTATTTCTTTATTAAATAAATAAAAAAAGAGTTTAATGTAGATAGCTGTATCATTTTTAGATTATACTCTTGTAATTACTTATGAAACATAGTAGAATCTATTTAGAAGCCGCAGAGTTGGATAATTTCTATAGACGTAACTTAATTAAATAATTCCCGAAAATACTTAAAAATAGCTGGTAACATCAAAAAATGATGTCTTACGAACGTACACTATGGCAAATTTGTATTCAGCAGTTCCAGTTTTGTGTAATAACTTATTACTAATAAGATTTAAAAATATATTATTCCATAGTATAAACTAACATATTATAAAACTCAAAGGTTTAACTATGTTTTCTGGTGTGGTTTTTACGATATTTTAATTTATAGGCGAGTTATGAGAATTTTTAAAGTGTAATATTTTATATAACCATAGGCCACAACTTGCTTAAAAATTAGTGTATTGTAAAAAATCCACGAGTTAGCACAGATAATATTATTACCTTTAAATTAGATATAGGTCAATTCTCTTTATTATTGAAGATTATTACATTAAATTAGAAGTGCCAAGTACAAATTTGATGTGTCTTACACACGTAATACGCATAACATTGTAAATCCATCTATAGTATTACCAGTAGTAATTTATTACAGAATACAGTTTATTTAAAGTTAATAATATTATTGTTATTAACTTTTAAAATGTTATTATAAAATATTAATTTAAAATAATGAACAAGACAAAAATTCGTAGTTAATTATTGATAGCCGGTAAGTTATAATTTATAACATATACATGGTGCTCATCACGACAATTTGTAGTTACACACGTCTTATACCAATGCTAGTAGTTATTCTGTGCTATTAAACAATGACACATTGAAGTTGTAGTAACTACATTAAAGATAAATACTTAAAAGTATAAGAGACCAATTCAGTTCAACAATTGATAATAGTTAAAATTTTAAATATTTGAACGATTTACATTTACTTAAATAACTGACTAATATTTATTACGACATGGATACTGTTGTAAAATTATGTAATTATAAAATTTTTGAAATTAAATTAAATTTAAAATAATTATAAATTACCTATTATTTAAAATAAATCAATTACACAAATATATGTTATTATTATATTTTTTGTAATCCTAAAGAGGTCTTGTTCTCGAGACTCTTGACTCTCAGACAATTTTGGGATTATTCTCATTCCCGGGAATTTTTGGGAGTGCCAACCTTAATTATATGTTGTAGTTCTTTGTCTCTTCTGATACAAATAAAAGTGCCTAATTATAATGATGCATTAATGATTATTTAAAGTTAAAAGTTAACATTAACACCAACAAACATTCACTCTTAAAATTATTCCATTTTATTTTGGTTTATATATATTTAGATAAATATTTATTTTACAGTTATTATTTTAATGATGACCAATTTTAAAGAATATTTTTTTTAACTTCCTAAATTATTTAGGTACATTTAACAATAAATATTTATTTACACAGAGATGTTAATACCTACTACCTACCTACTTTCCTAGTCGTAATTAATTATTATAGAATCTAAAAATTAGTCTTTAAAACAAATTTGGGAAAAATTGTAACCAACTTTATAATTAACAGATTATTTATATGTTTAGCTTAAATAATATAAAATAACTTATACCTTGTTGAAGGGTTTACAGTATCCATGTTAGGTTCATCAAGTAAACTGTTGCCAAGATGCTGAAAAACAAAATTTAACATGTATAAGATTCACAACGAACAAAACTACCTTTGATGAGAAGTCATGGGATAAGTTTAAGCATGGAAACTAAATTGGAATTCTTCTGTTTTCTCATTATGTAAACTATGCGGACAAGGCTGAAAAACAATGAAGGGTTCTAAACGGGATTTGCATTTATAAAAAAAAAAATTATAATAATAAAAAAAAGTAAAAGGGATAATGAAAAAATAAAAAACTTTGAAAATATTAAGACTGGATTGGAATGTCAATAAATAAAAAGAACTAATCGGAAAATTAAATTAGAAATTCATATCGTTTTTATCACAGCAACTGAGCACCGTGATGATATCAAGATATTTTTTAATTCATTTAATAAAAATAAAAAAAGTATAAATTATATTCACTTGTACTAATACTATAAAGCATATGCCATAAATCAATGGTATATAATCTGATCAATCAAAACCATATTCTATATCTCAAAAATACATAAATAAAATTTTTTATTATATGAAAATAGTTCAATTTGAACATAATATGATTGGAAAATCTTTCTTAAATTATTTATTTATGATTTTAGTCATCTTGTCCAAAATTATTATAATATAAATTATAAAGATTTATTTTACTTACAAATTTAGTTTTATATCAAAACACAAATTCATAAACATTAGTATATATAATTAAAAACTTTAATAAACTTATATACCTAATATAGAAAAATTCACATTCCTAAAATTATGAATGATAAGTATAATGGGTATAATATAATCAATTAAAAATAAGATGAAGTTAGGAAAAATATGATACTATACAGAATCATACAATATTTTTTTTTAGTTAAGTAACTTTTTTGATGAAACTATAAATGTAATTTCGCTATCCTTTGTGTCGGTCTAAGAATTTGTCCTTTTTTCAATAATAGCATAAGAAATTTCCTGTAATATATATATATATAATGTAGTATGGTTGAAATCTAAAGATATGCAATTGGTTAAATCAATATGTACAAAGATGAAAGTAAAATAGTACAAACAAGTAGAAAAGAATGATTTCAAAGTAAAAAAAGAAAGAAAATACTACAAAGGTAAGGTTATTTATAATTTTAACATTAAAAATAATAGCTTTATAAACAAGCACCATCTTTTAATTAACAACTTTTTATATAGAAATCAAAATACAAATAAATATGTTTTAATCCCTAATTTGAATATTTAAGTTCAACTTCTGTACTCATATTTAGTAATAAATTATAAAGAAGGTACCTTACTTTATTTGCATTTTTGCTATCAATGACACAGATTATTCCTGAAAATGTATAATTTTAGATTATTTTATTATTTTAAGAACTATAAGTAGTATAATATAATATTAGTTATTCGCTAAAATCAATAAAGTAAAATTAATAGATTTTTTTTAGTTGATTTAATGTTTCACTAAATATTACAGTATTAGTTCTAATTATGTAATAACCAGGGATCGGGACTTATAGCACATAAAATCATTAAAATAAGCGCATAAAAACATCAATATGAGCACTCAAATAAGCATTTAAAAAACTTAAAGTTAAGCAAAAATATTTAATCAAAAAAAAAAATAGGAAAAGTTTCTAAATTTTATTTTTACATAATAAAACTAGACATATTTTCGAACTGTACTAAATATATTATTGAAGATTACAAAAAGTATTTCAATAAAATGATATATAAAAAAAAAAAAATTAATCCAGTTCTACTTTGAGCGTAAGAATATTTTTGTTAACCCTGCAACAATTTCTAGGACGGCGACGAACTACATGACAAAGTCAATAGATAACAAAGACAAACTAATATAAATAGGTCAAATAATAAGAATTATTTTTAATATTAATTCTATCAAAAACAAATTTTGAGGAGAAAACTATTTGAAAAAATCAGGGTTAGGTCAGCGTCATTATAAAGTGAATATAATATTATTTTGTAAAAAAAGCAAAAAATAACTAGAAATTATTTTATTTTAAATCATCAAAAAAAAGTAGAAAATCAGCATTATTTTTTTTTTAAATTGTGGGAAAAAGCACTTTCAAATTTCATAATTGAAATTGTTTTAATATGGCATACACACCCATAGCACTCTGCTACATTTTAAGTCAATCCATAAAAATAAATAAATGCTATAAGTCCCAAGCCCTGGTAATAACAAAACCATTAAAATTTAAATTTACATAAATATTCTTATTTTCAATTTTTTTTTACAAGAGTGAACATTATTGATAATATTATATAATATGCAATGTAAAAGTATAATAACTAAATATTTTTCGCCTACAATATTATGTTATAATATTTTGAATATTGATAAATGTAAACACAATTATTGTATAATAATATTACTCATTTCTGAATTTCAAATTAAATACTCTATAAAAACGTATTTTATTTTAATAGCAAAATTCAAAGTAGGAATATTTATTTCTTTTACTTTCTGAACTTACTTCTTTTCATGAATATTAAACAAATATTTTTAAATAAATAATTTCTATCTATAGGTAAAATTTAGTATACAGTAATATGATTAATTTTAATTATTTAATATTTATAAATTAATTACATATTTTTGATAAAAAAAAATTGATAAAATTTAATTCATTTCTCACTATATAAACTCTAGATAAATGTAAGAAATTGGATTTACCAACCATCTAAATAAACATCACTTCCCAGCTCAGAATCAATCCAAAATAATTTTGCAATAGGTCCTGAAAATGTTAAAGAATAAATTTGTTTGTTGCACTTTACAACAGTTAATTTATTTTAAATGTTATAAGTTACCAGGATCAGCTAATCCTGTAGTTTCTAACAATATATAATCAAATTTTCCACGTTTGGACATAAGGTTTTCTATTGCTTTGACACCGTTATCTTTGACGGAACAACATAAGCAGCCATTTTGTAGTTCAAGCCATTCTTCACAAAGATTCCCCTTTTCTCCAATAGCAATTGATTTTTCCATTGTGTCACCTTTAAAAAAATAATAGTTAATATTATAAACTTATAAATTCAAAAACAAAAATTAGTACGTAATATTTTTACAGTTTGATAGAAATATTTTTGATTATTGAGTAGATATAAGAAACTAATAAATAATTTTTGTGTTAAATGCAAAATGTCATATTACGTACCATCGCCAAATTCGTTCAATATGACAGCGATTTTTTTATTGTGTTGTTCCGTAAGTATGTAATTTAAAAGAGTTGTCTTTCCAGATCCTAAGTAACCAGTTATAATTGTCACAGGCACCGGATCCAATGTGACAGCTGTCACCAATGATGGAATTTCATCGTCCGAGTCCATCGCAATTATTCTGAAAAACTATTTAACACAACGGATGTCAATCAAAATAATTAGTCGGACTCTATTAGACATTATCATCTCTGATTATAAATACTAAATGGTATTTATGATGAACAAAAATACAAAAAAGGAAATCACAAACCCACAAACTTTATACTTCGATAGATTATTAAAAAATTTCACTGGGTGGAGTTAATACGTATTTTAAGACTTTAAACAATGATGACAGCAATGATTTATACGCAGAACGGGGGCACTGGGACTTCACATTCATACAATAAAACCGTCAAATTTCATATAGTTTGAAAATTTCAAATAAAACGTTATCGTAATAATATATTCATAACATTCATTATCACGGTCTTAAATTTAACTTTATATCATAATAATGTCTTATTATCAGTAGCTCCAAATATTCACTGACATGAAGTTGGCAACCACTTATCACAGCTCATCACGGCGGCGTTGCGAGTTCAACACGGCCAGCAGCAGCAGCTGCTTGATAAGAGGCAGGTTCCCAAAATATTATAATTATTATTATCAATCCACCTCGATCAACGAAGTCTTAACTATTCGTCCAGAATCTGGGGCCGGCTGTGTAGTTGCCGCCTGACAATACGTACAGCGCCATCGGACGGTGGTCGCCCAAAAGTGTTTCCACGTTGACATCCGATAACTGTTAGAGATGGCGTTGGCCATTTTTCCGAGGGACAAAAACGTATTCGAAATAATTATGTGTGGCCGACCTGTTTTCGGGTTACGCACTTACATATACTTGCATTACGCTGATTGATGTGACGCCGGGTCGTGGACTTGGTAGTGTGTGACAGCTATACAAACGGAGTACCTATTCAACTCGGTGTGGTAATTACGATTATTTTTTTTTTTTTTATGTTCTGAAAGTGGTGTAATTTCACAACGAATGATAATCGTATAAACCTATAATTAACCTATATTTTATAATTAATTAATGGTTATCGGACAGAGTACGTCATAATACAACCATAATACGGTGATTATAAATAAGTATTGGCAGGTATACCACAAGGTAGCATTTTAGCTCCTACTCTATTTAACATTTTCTACTCGGATAAACCTCACTCTGATGAAACTTTTATTTTGCCAACGATACGGCTTTAATCTCTTCCCACTCAAACCCCGATCAATCCTCTAAACGACTTCAGGATCATCTACTGAAACTTCAAAGTTAGTTCTGCCTTTGAAGAATAAAAATAAACGAAACTAAATTTATCCACATAACCTTTACTTTACGCTATAATAACAGCCATCCTCTGTCAATTAACAACAACATAATTCTTCAACAAGACAATGTTAAATACCTTGGTATTCATCTTGACAAGAAATTAAATTGAGCATATCATATAAAAACTAAACGTCTTCATACTCTAAGAAATCTGTTACGTTCTAAACATCTACTAAGAACCAAAATCCTAATATATAAACAAGTTATAAGACCAGCCATGACCTACGGAATCCAAATCTGGGGAGCAGCAAAAATGTCAAATATTAGTATACTCCAATCCTTCCAATCTATAAATCTACGCATTATCACAGGCGTTCCTTGGTTCGTCAGCAATCAGTCCCTCCACAACGACCTAAAAATCTTAACTCTTCCTGAACTAGCCTCTCAATCCTACAAAAACTACACACAGCCACAAATAACCACCAAAATTCACTGACCTCCAATTTTCTATCTTTATCTAATCCAATTAATCCACTACGTCGTTTAAAATGCCATTGGTCAAGATATCTTCTTAATAACCTAACTATCTGATGAGGCCGAGTATATGAAGTGGTGTCACTGGACGTTCCCTTCAATCAAGTATATATATATTACCAATTGTTGTCAAAATGTATTTATTGTATTTATGTACCTATATAGATTGTAAATATTCTTTAATAATAAAAAAAAAAATAAATATACGGGCACCTTCCTCGCAGATGATCACACAATACCCAAGTAAAATCACCCATATGGCCGTAAAAGTATGTCGGAAATAACAGATTATAAAACTCTTACCTATTTGATGCATATAATACTTTTTTTTCAACTTTTAAAAACACAATATAGCCAAATATGCGGGTACTTTAACTGCACCGTGCGATACCAAATATTCTTTTTACATAAAAAGAAAATAAATAGAAATAAAATTAATTCCCTAGCGAGAAACGGGTAGAAACCCAACAACAACCGCATACAGCAACATAAAAACGCCTCTGTAGTCACTATTTTTGTGGCCATTTTCCTAAAAACACTTTAAAATTTGGAAAATCATCAAAAAAGATAAGCTGGTAGCTATAAAAAAAAAAATCCTCACCAAATTGGCATTTCAGGTTAGGCTAGTATAAGCAGGTATCTATATTGTAAATCAAATGTGCAGAAAAACATTGAAATCCAATAACTTCTCTACCCTATGGCCTAACGCCTACAGTCATAATAATTTATTCAAATGGTTGCCAATAATAATAAGATAACAAATGCTGTAGCTACAGAGTACATATAGCTAGAGTTGACCTATTACAAACATAAATTATTATTACAAAATGCAATTTATACAATAATGTGAATAATTTATGCTATTTACCGTACTATCGTACGATATCAAAACTTGCATATTATATTGATATCATATGTACGACGGAAAAATTAAATGAATTTCGTTTCTTTACAAGACCACGCGTATTTTTTACTAAATGGCGGTCGCACGCCATCGTGGTCATTATTACTGTATATATATATTTATGTCGGAGACATTATTTCTATTATTAAAACTGGATATTTGAAATGTCGCGTTACTTCATCAAATGCAAGTCCGTAACTGAAAATAAATTTCGAAGGTTGAGGAGGGGTCCAACTTTTTTTAATAACATTATTCTTAATACAATTAAAGTCTATAAACTAAATTCACTATTAAAATATATGTACTTTTAAAAATTTCGGGTAGAGAGCCCTCGGACCCCCCAGTTACGGTCTTGGTCAAATGTATTAGATTATTTACATTGTTAATACACGCATCTTTGTTAAATATTACGCTAGGTGCCAATTACTATAATACTAACATCAATATTGTCCACGGCGCCGCTTTAATATCTACCAAACATACATACCTGCAGCCAATCGAGTAATCGCACATGTTTATATTTTATGTCCGTCGTCGTAGCATCGACTGCATGTAACCAGTGATAAAAAAATATTGTTAGCTGCGGGGGGAAAGGTGTTTGACGCGGCGCATCCCAAACGGCTCAGGTTGAAAAAAGTTTTACGAACAAGTAAATTCCCAAACAGCTTCCGTCGAAAAAGGTTTTGCGAAAAGGTAAATTCCCAAACTACTGACGTTAATACCGGTATACCGATTTGAGGTCGATACACCGGTGATCGGTGTACCGTTTTTTAGATTTAAAATTAATTTTTAAAACGGATTACTGAAAATTTTAGACATAATTTCTATACCGAAATTAGTTATATATTATATGTACTCTTGTAATCAGTGATCACCGATGCTTGAGTATATTATGTCGTTTCTACATGGTTCGTAGATCATCGATATCTAATCGATAACATGTGTGACGTGTGTTGATTACTATTTGGCAATATTAACAATAATAAATGCTTTAGGTACATGTAGGTCTACATTATATAACCGATAACAATTTTGGTTATAAAATTTAACCGAATATGGGATATGGCAAACAATCGTGTTAGTCTATGCAGTTTGTTCAAAATTCAGTATATTCACGATATCTGCCATCGTTGTGTGCATTCATTTATTATTTTACCGATATGTTAAGTGAAATGCATGAAAAAAAATGGATAAAATATTTTTCGTTTTCTTTCCATAAAAAACTCGCTGATGATGTAGAGCGCTGGAAATGTACTACATGTGGTTGTAAGGCGAAACAGTATGGCGAAATGTACGATGAACATCTAGAACATAAAAGAAGGATTCAGTCAGTGGGATTTGTGTCAGAATTTAGAGACAAAAATTATGAAATTGGAAGGGTGCTTAAATAATTATTTGACTTTCCTTGCCTACCACCGTCAGAAGTCTTGGATTATTTCACAGACGATTTAATGGTATCAAACCGACAGACGACAAAATAGACAAAGTGTTCGACTATATTTTTGAAAATTATATAATATCAGATAGTTGATTCTCTCCTGAAATATGGACTGAGTGTTCATCTTCCTTTTCATTGACCACAAATGGCTGTGAATCGTTCCACGATAAATTCAACAGCGAATTCAATACTGCTCATCCTAATATTTTTAAGGTTATTGACATACTGGCCAAAATACAACCCGAGACACAAATTAAAGCTCAAAGTCATGTGAATAGACCTAAATCGAAAAAAAACAGGAGCTCATAGGAAACATCATTGACGAATTCTCATCAAATGTGTTAACACGTATGGAGTATATAAAAAAATTATGCCTAAACAATTTACCCAATGTATAATTTTTTATATTTTTACATTTACATACATTTTTAGATTCTGAGCGGAGTCAGAAGTGTATTTATTTTACAATATTGCATATTTTATTTTTTTTTAATTTTTATTTTTTGTGTCTGTCATCACGTTTTAGGGCAGTAAAAGTGCTCCGATTTTCTTCATCAGCATCTTTTCTGATTGGAAAGTGGATCTAGTTGGTACTTGTAGGTTGACAGACAATCTTCGCTAAGAACCATTTTTTCGTATATAATGATTTATATCATTAAATACAAATCTAACACATTCATGAACGTGAGCCATTCGGTATCTACTCTACAGCAGAGCGGTACTCACTTGCCGACCTTTTTTACATTTTTTTTCTATTTTTTTAACGTCATATTTTAATAATATTTTAATTAAATGTAATTCATGAAATACGATTTTTTACATAATTTTTATAATTTACTAATAGTACACGGTCCGATACACATTTTTAACCATACCTATTTTAAGACAGTCCTAAGTTTGTATGATGTGTGAAGGAATTTATGTTGTAAAAAATGGGAGCAATTTGGGAATTTACTTGTTCGTAAAACCTTTTTCGACGGGAGCCGTTTAGAAAAAATGGGAGCCGAATGGGCTACGTTCGTTTGATGATAAAAATTTCTAAATCCAAAAAAAATATTATTTTTCCCATAATGTACTTGCATTATATTGTTTAATAGCATACACAGTAGGTATATATAGTTATCCGAAGACTGAAAAACGTGATTAAAAAGGGCAAAGGGTTGTGACCAATAGTTTTTATTTTCTCGACTATTGATTAAAATAAACTATAATATATTATTATAATATGTAAAACATAAATATTTTAAATAATAACTAAGGCCATGACATTTGCGATAATTAACAACTGCTAATAAAAGTAAATGTTGTATGCGATATTACAATAGGAGTTCAAATTATTTCAAGATGGTTGATGTCCTTTAAATTTAATCACATTAGCTTCATTGTCTTTGGTGACTGGTGAATGCGCTTTATCCCAAGAGTTTGCAGAAATGTTGTAAGTTCAATGGTGAATTTCTGTCAATATTAAGGGATATGTTTGACGTTTATTTAAGTAATACATTTTTCATATATTGATGGAAGTTCTTTTCAAGGAGAAAATCATTAGTATATTATTTGGTATGTCTTGGACGTGAACGTGAGTTTTGTCCATTTTTCTTTTAACCACATTATATAGTTTGTGTCTATCTATACTAATATTAAGTACCTACCTAGAATTATGAAGTACTAAGTGTGATTACAGCAATCTATTATATTTTTATTGTATTAATTGGTACTTTATCATCAAAATGTTTTTTCCATCATAATTAGATAAGTTCTTAAATAGTTTCATCTAAATAGTCTGTAAATAGTTTAAAAGGTAATTGTTTCTAATCCGTACAAATTACAGTACAATTAATGTAAATAATTATTTTAATAAAATGCATTATTTATGGAGGTGTTAGACCAATATTACCCTGGTATTACAGCAGAAAAATTGATTTTTTAATGGGAAATATATTAGTACAAATTCTGAAATCTATGATACAAATTGGTACAAATTATAGTACAAAAAAATAATAAAAAGTTCGAACATTGGGATAATCCATTTTGTATTTTGTAATGTTTTGAGCAATAATGTTATTCAATTGCTAAAAACTTGTTGCAAGAGAACTTAAATTTTTCTGCAAAGCAATATAAATACTGGTTTCTCAGAAAATTGTATAAAATATAAGTTTTTATCTGAAATTCGGGGCCAACATTAGAAATAGTATTCACTACTTGGTGCATGCATCCCTGAAATCCTATTATTATTAGTTACAACTTCAGAAACAATACAAATATAATTATACTTATAAAAACTCTTCGGACAAATTTTATTATTTAACAATTTTAAAATATTCATAATATTTATAGTATTAAATATTCAAAGAATACATATATATTTTACACATCTTATTTTTTAAAATAACTATAACATTATTTGATTAAAAAATTGTTTTTGCAATACCATGAGTTCCTTAGAAGTGCTGCTTTTTGATATCTCCTTTTTTATATATTATTTTATATAATTTATGTCCTTGTGTTTTCAAATTAGAGAATCAAACGTTTTAAAGCGTCAGATAAAATATTAGGTCATAACGTAAACAAAATTTATTTCAATGACCCGTTTGACCGGCTAGTTAAGTAGATAATTTTGACAGCTCAAATGAGTGCGATCATAAAATGTCTTTAATCAGGCTACATTTAGCCTTTAATTTAAGACGTAACCCGTTTCGCCCAAAAATGACCCTCTCCGTTTCGCCTAAATTTTGTTTTTATATGATTTTCGTTTTGCTCAGAATAGTTTAGACTAATTTAAAATTAAGTTGGCAATGATTATAATATTTTAATATTTTTGTATCATTTAGTGTTACCCAGAGAACACCATGAGAAAACGATACTCTTTGTTCTCCAAAAAAATTATTTCTGAACAACGAATATTTATAATTTATTTTCTGAATAAAAACGTATTATTAAAAGGTAGGCTTCATTTTTTCGGTGTGCTTTCGGTATGCATTTTAAAGGTTTTGCTCGATCACAACTCGATAACAACAGGATTTCCTATGCGTTATCTACTATCAATTATATATTATTAATTACAAACGATATTTCTTTTAACTTAATTTTTCTATCTCAATTACTTCTAAATCTATTAGGCACTAAAGGTTTTAGGTATAACAGCTGTATTTTAGTCATCAGAAACTTATAGCGTGTAATTAGCATCATTTCTTCTTGGCATTCGATAAAATATAATATTTGACTGAATTATTGCCAACTTAATTTTAAATTGGTCTAATCTAGTTTGTGTGAAACGAGAATCATATAAAAACAAAATTTGGGTGAAACGGGTACCCAGACGAAACGGGGAGGGTCATTTTTGGATGAAACGGGCCCCGCTCTTAATTTCCAGTGCGTTTAATATTCATAATATTTTATTGCACAACGTACATATTGTGTAGTATTCACGTTTAGTTTGAACATTGTAGTTATTACGATTCACGATAACTTCTTCAACTCTAATAAGTTTGTGATGGAAATGCAGAAAGAAATACTAAAAGTAACAACGGGAAAAAGTGTTAGATGCAAGAGAAATGCAAACGTATCATTTAATTAGAACTTTAAAATTGGTACATCAAACGTGATGATGTTTAGTGAATACATATATGGCATGAACAATGTATAATAAAAGGACTTGAATAAAAAAAAAAATAATTAATTAAAAAAACAAAAAACAAGAATACATTAATGTCGAGTTATTAACATTATAGCAGATTGACAACTTCCGAATTAAAACATTTTAGTTAATATTATAATAAGTAATAATATGCGTACCTACCAGGTGGTAAAAAATTACTATTTGCAATATAGGTAAATCTATAAAATATATTATAGTATAGGCACATTAGAGTGGTCCTTATAGTATAAATGTAAATTTTTTTTTTTAATTTTGATTGAACTACCCCTGGAATTTCTTCAAAACCATGAAAACACGATTTGTGTAAAGTTTCGTAATAGTTTGTCAACCCTAAGCCGTGCCTCAAGAGGGTTGAAGTTCAAAAAAGGATGCTTTTTCATTTTTTGTAAGTTTTTCCTAAAATATTTAAGTTATACAAAATAGTCATAGAACAAAATATTTATTAAATTAAATATCCTATAAAAATTGTCTCTTGTACTTTTTTTATTTAATTATTCGTTTTCCCACAAAATAATAAAAAATCTTTTTTAGTATTTTTTACATAATCAGTTCATATAAAATATACTTATAGTAATAAAATCAACCACATTTTAGTAGCATTAAAATATACCACTGTCAACATGGTTAAAACGCACGCTGCTAATCAACACACAAATGCAAAGCTGTGCAATATTAATTATACATATTCTGAAGCGTCCAAATTTGTGCAGACATGGTTCCTACTCGCGTTATTGCGGCGTTGACAACGTGTTGCCTATAGTATTAACACGTTAGATGCCGCGCTCGACATGTAGTTGACAAATGTTAGATGTGTTTTTATAAGTCTATCATTCAATCGGTTTTAGACGCACTATAAAATGTTTATATTAATACAACCGTTGTCGTCATGGCTCAGTTTATAAAAGTCAACACACCTTTGACGAACAGGCGGTTTAAGATTTAATTTTGAAAATGGAAAGTAAAATAAATATACGTAGACGGATTTATTTAATTGGTACTAGTTCTCATCAACTTGTTGAATGTAAGTTACCACCCAACAAACAAGTTTTATTGGTCTTATTTTTTAACATTCGAGAAGTTAAGTTAAGTTTACGTGAAAGTTCTCGGTTAGTGATTGATGAAACATTAATATTTTGGCAAAAAGCCCGAATACCTACTAGGGAGGTCCGCAATTGTGTACCGCAGTTGGAAGAGTTGTGCAATTCGAGTCATAAAACAAATATTCAAATTAATAATAAAAATTAGTCTGTATAATGTTTTGATAAACTTTTCAACATTGCTCATGCAGATGCATTATATATAATGACAACTGACATAAAATTTTTAATATCTTAGAGACAAAAGGGTTGTCCGGGAGCATTAATAAGCGTTGATTGGATAAGTAAAAAAAAAGAATTTAAACGCTTTAAACAATTAGAAGTATCTGAAAAAAAGTAAATATAATGAAAACAAAATGAAATCTATTTGTAAATATTTCGTATTTTGTGTTTTTATAATTAGTCATTTAATACTTTTAAATAATATACAATTACCAATTAATATTTAGTCAACTCTATAGAGCTATATTCTACAAGTGATATAGAAGAAAGTTTGTCTGAAGATTGTGAGTTAGGCCAAAACATACAAGATTCAAACAACTCTATAGATATGGAAAGCTGTAAAAAATCTTATTAAGCAGGCTCTTTCACTAACAAACGAGGAAGAACACAATTTATAAATGATAAACTTGTAACTATTTTAGATAAATGTAAGGTAAATAACAGAGACGCAACTCATATACTAATGGCTACGGCTCAAGCATTAAGACATAATGTTGATGATTTGGTTATAAATCGTTCGTCAATTCGCTGAGTTTGTGAAAATGTACGAAAACTGCGAACAGAACAACTACGCTCTAGTTTTAATAGTGATTTTTTTAAAGAATCTGTTGTACATTGGAATGAATAAATGTTACCTTCATTAACCGGTAAAGATTTAGTAGAAAGACTGCCAGTATTAATTTCATGTGAAGGGCGCGAACAACTTCTAGGGGTTTCTCAGTTAACGGCTGGAACAGAAGAAGAGCAAGCTGAAAATGTTTTTCAATTATTAATAGATTGGAGGATTACTGATTCGGTTGTCGCAGTTTTTTGTAATACTGCAGCATCAAATACTGGTTGTTTGAAGGGTTCATGTATTTTATTAGAAAAATTATATTTATTATTATTATTATTATTATTTATAATTATATTTATCTTGAAAAAGACATGTTATATTTTATGTGCCGTCATCATATATATGAACCAATTCTAAAGTGTGTCTTTGAACTAAAATTTGGCATTAGGTCAGGGTCTAATGTTCCACTTTTTAAAAAATTTCAAAAATACTGAAGCAAATTAAATAAAAGTAATTTTAATCTGGGTGTTGAGAATGATAATATTTGTACGGCTTTATCACAAACAAAAAATGATACACTTCAGTTTGCTCTCGATCATTCAAAAAAAAAAAAAAAATATTTCGCGAAGACTACAGGGAACTTCTAGAACTCACAATTATTTTTCTCGGAGAAACTCCACATCGTGGAATATCATTTCGTATTTCAGGTGCTTCCCATCATGCTAGATGGATGGTCAAGGCAATATATTGCCTACAAATATTTAATTTTTGTAATGAATTTCTAATGTTACCTCGTCAACAAAAGGCATGTCGAGACACATGCATTTTTATTGTTTCTATATATGTAAAAAGTTGGTTTCGAGCGCATTCAGCAATCAAAGCGTCATACCAAGATCTCGTGTCTGTTCAGAGATTACTTAAATATGAAAATATTGATAAAAATGTCGCATTGGTCTCATTAAAAATTTTTTTTGGCCATCTATGGTATTTGAGTCCTGAAATAGCAGCACTTGCTTTTTTTAATATAAACGTTTTATTATCAGAAAAGAAAAAATTATGAAAACAATTAATACGATTTACACTGGTGAATATACTGTTAATCGTAACACCGTTGACATTAAAAATATGAACATATTGAAATTGAAATGTATTAGTGATTTCATCAACAGTTTATCAATTAAATTATTTCATAAGTTCAATATTAAAACTGATTTTTTAAATGAAGATCCTGTATTATGGAATAAAAATCAGTATTTCTTACACGGATTTATTAAATTTCCCAACGTAAAAGTTGTTAATGACGCAGCAGAACGAGGAGTAAAATTAATTAGTGATTATGATAATTTAATCAATAAAAACGAAGACCAAAAATAATTTTTAATTCAGACTATATATGATTACCGCCAAAGATATCCCCACGATAAAAAAAAAAAATACACTGAAAAATGATATTTAATTTTGTAATATATGAATAATATATATTTTAAGTATTTGAATTATTTTTATTTAACTGAGAGTTTAACTTTAACTAAATATGTATACAATATATATATATATTACATATAATTATGTATGTAAAATAAAGGTACCGCTTTATGTTTATTATTTATCTATTAAAGGTACTAACATATCACAAAAATCTAAAAATATACATAAAGAATAATTTATATTTTGTTCTCTGCAAAACGAGCGATAAAGATTAATACAATTTTTTTGATAGCACATAATATATTATTATAATGTTGACCACTGACACGATTCACGACTCCTTTAACGATACGTTATTCCTTGTTTTTCGAATTCTTTTCTACAAGACTACTTATATTTTCGATGTGGAACTCTGAACGAGATGTGCCTACATAATTCCATCGGTAATATACGCATCGCCCGCGGCGGGACTGACAAATAGCATTCGGTAAATTTCCGTCGGATAGGTTTAATTTTGTTCCTTTTTTTCTTGTCAACTGCGTTATCGTTATAACAATATATATTATTATATTATAACCGATTCGATATTTCCGTGCGAAACATATTTTACATTCATGCGTGTAACGGAATATCGTAATAAATATATATTTTAATATTATAATAATAATAATATGGGCGTAATAAACGAGCTGTATATATTATTAATACGTTGTAGTCATTATAATAGTAAAATAGTTTATATACGTTTTGTGTGTACAATATAATAATATATGCACGGACAGGATATCCGGACAAATCTCTCCAGGGTACATCTCCCTCCGTCAAAAATATAGAATATTTTACGATTCTGAGCAATTTAAAAGTAGATGTATGCAAATAATATACGTTATATATATTTGTAAATAATTATGCTACATATTACTTTATATCTATTATATATATGTGAAAATAAAAACTTTTGAGGTCTATGTTCTCGGAAACTATCGAACTGATCTTTAAGATTTTTTTTTTTTAATTGAAGAGCTTATTGCGGAGAAGGTTTATGGCATTTGATCGATTCTCTAACTTAATAAACAAAGGAGTTATAAAAAAAACTAAAACTGAAAATGCTTTTTTTTAATGTGATTTATATTATTTGTGTTTATTTATAAGGTTGCTATGTACCTGGCGATACATAACTTTTATGACTATCAACAATGACCTCGAGGGTAAGGGGGAACGATAATGTAATATTATGCTGGGCATATTAGTTATAATATTACAATAATAAATGAATTAACAGCATCCGTTGAGTTATCGCCACTCGACGACAAAGCGTGGGCAGTCGGCATTTCCGACATAAAATAATATAATATCAATTCCGTGATATTATATTATATTACTAAAAATTCTAGGAATTCAGATAACGTGTGAACTAGCCGCGTCCGTCGAGTTATCACCGCTCGACGACAAAGCATGGGCAGTCGGCATTTCCTTTCAATCAAACACGACAGACCAAATGAGGTCAGCATTATCTGTGACGTAGGTACCGATAGGAGGAGTAGCCAATACATAAGGGAGCCCGAAGCAGCATCATTTTTAGACGTGATTTTGCCAGGCTACCGAAAGCACCTTCACGCCAGTCAATTTTCTGAACTATAATAAATCAATCATCATAATATTAAACAGTTTTTACAAATTATTTCAACACCGCGACTTCAAAAGCTCCTTTTCGTCCATTCACAACTCCTCGTCCTCTGCGTGGTCCATATCAATGTTATCATTGGTTTTATATTCCTCTTTTAAAAATTCCTCTTAATAAAACTGTTTCCGCCATGGACTTTTACTCTTTTAGACTCCAAGTCAGAGAAAATTCTAATAATATACTCAAATACGGTAAACTTTTGAATCAATATATTGTTGATATGTACGCGAAAATTGAAACTGAATGGCTTCAATATCTAAGAGCAAATCAAACTAGATTGCGAACTGAAATTTACACTGACCTTCATGATGTGATGCAAGCTGACGGAAACCCAGATCAAATCAGCCAGAGAGTAATTTTAACATCTTCATTTGTTGGTGGTCCACGCTACATACAGTAACGAAAACAAGATGGTTTACGTACGAAATTACGGACGCCTAGATCTTTTTATTACGATGACGTACAATCCTCAATGGCCAGATATTCAATCATGTTTATTTCCTAATCAAATACCCGCTGATCAGAATGATATTATCGCTCGTGTTTTCAATTTGAAAGTGAAAAAGCTTATAAATTTAATTACAAAAGAAAAAATATATGGTGGAGTTAGGTGTCATATGTTATACTATTGAATGGCAAAAAAGAGGATTGCCTCATGTTCATCTCTTGGTGTGGCTCAACGACAAATTAAGGCCAAATGCCAGCAATTTAGTTTTTAGTGCTGAGTTGCCGAATCAACGAGAAGATCCTTCCCTATTTAATATCGTCAGTAGAAACATGATTCATGGCCCATGTGGACCATTTAACATGAATTTACCGTGTATGTAAAACGGAAAATGTTTAAAAGGTTTTCCAAAACTGTTTATTACTGCGATACAATCTGGGCAGGATGGTTATCCAAAATATCGTCGTCGATCACTTGATGATGGTAGGCAAACTCTTCAGCTTAAAAAAATCGGTAATCGCATGGTCACAATCGATAATCGGTGGATTGTGCCATATAGACCTTTATTATTACGTGCATTTGACTGTCACATCAACATAGAACTTTGTCATTCAGTAAAAGCCATTCAATATATTTGTAGTTATATTAATAAAGGATATGATCAGGCTGCATTCTCAGTAGATTCGCGTGATGAAATTAAAGCATTCTAAAATGGCAGATATATTAGTTCATCAGAAGCTGCATGGTGGATGTTTGGTTTTACGATTCACGAACGGTCACCAGCAATTTTTCAACTCTCAGTATACCTTGAAAATGGCCAATGCGTCTATTTTACTGATCAAAATGCTCGCGAAAAACTTGAAAATGTTAGAAACACCACTCTTATGGCTTTTTTGAACTTTGCTCCTGTGACGAATTCGCGAAAACATTGCTTTATATTGAAGTTCTATCTTACTATACTTTTACTAATAATCGTTTCAATAGAAGAAAACAAGGAGAGCTAATTGTATAATACCCTGGAGTCAAGAAATCCAATGTGCTCGGTGGAGTATACACTGTTCATCCAAGTAATGTTGAGTGTTATTATTTACGTATGCTTTTGCATTACGTCCTTGGACCAACTTCATTTTTAGATTTAAAAACTGTTGATAACGTTATCCACTCTACATTTCAAAGAGCTTGCCAAGCGCTTGGTCTGATACAAGATGAAAGTCATTGGAATTCTACTCTCAAAGAAGATGCTTTATTTCAATCCATGTCGAATCTAAGAGAACTTTTTGTTACTATGATAGCATTTTGCCACATTACTAATTTAACAGAACTGTGTGAAAATCACATAGATAATATGTCATTAGATATTTTGCAGCAAGAAAGACATCGTTTTGGAAATCGCGATTTAGCTGCCACTCCATATATTTTGAATAAAACTTTAATATTAATAGAAAATGATCTTCTGAAAATATATGAAAAGAAGCTGTCTGATTTTAACATGGGATCACCGTTACGAACTGATGATAATGATAATAATTTTCTTAGAGATAGGGTTTATATTGCAAAAACTTCTTATGATTATGAGATACTTTCAAATTACATTCAGGAGAATGAGCCGAAGTTAACAACGATCAGCAAGTTGTTTATAATAGTTGTTTATTTTACAAAGCGTATTGCAAGATACTGGAGAATTATTTTTTCTTGATACTCTTGGTGGAACTGACAAGACCTTCATGATGAATCTCTTACTTGCAAAGCTACATGTGCAGAGAATAATTTCATTAGCAGTCGCTTCTTCCGGGATAGCAGCAACATTATTACAAAATGGCAAGACAGCACATTCCGCTTTCAAATTACCTTTGGATCTTCAGACTACCGAACGCCCAGTTTGTAGTGTGAAGAAACAAAGTTCTTTGGATAAATTATTAAACGAAACACGTTTTATTGTTTGGGATGAATCAACAATGGCGAATAAAGGTGGTCCTGTGGCACTTGATAGAGCGCTGAGGGATTTTAAAAATAATGATCGCCCAATGGGCGGAGTTGTTATTCTTTTTGCTGGTGACTTTAGATAAATATTGCCAGTTATGCCAAAAGGCACTAAAAGTGATGAAATCAACGTCTGTCTAAAGGTCATAAATATCTTAAAGTCATCATATCTTTGGTCTTACATAACATCTTTGAGATTAACAACCAATATGCGTGTATACCTTGGTGGTTATAATAATGCTGAGCTCTTCTCACATCTTTTGAAAATTGGTGACGGAACTTTTCAAAATGATGAGGGTAGCATAATATACATAAATTCTGCATTTGCAATTTCGGTTCTTGATCAATATAACTTAATCAACAGAGTTTATCTTGAAATTTTTTATCTTCCCAATAAATCTAATGAATGGCTCCGTGAACATGCAATTTTTGCCCCTGAAAATGACATTGTCAACATCATAAACGAAAAAGTTCTTTCCGTGTTCGAAGCTGATAAAAAAACTATATTTCCATAGATATACTTACTAATCAAGTTAAAGCTATAGATATCCCGACTGAATTTCTTAACTCATTAAATCCATCAGGTCTCCCCCCACAAAAACTTGATTTAAAATTTAGTGCGCCTATTATTCTCATGCGAAATTTAAATGCTCCCAAATCGTGCAATGGAACGAGATTAAAAATATTATCTTTGAAAAAAAAACCTTATTGAAGCTGAAATTCTTACCAGCTCAGCGAGTGGTCAAATTGTATATATCCCAAGAATACCAATGATAACAAACGAGTATCCTTTTTGAATTTAAACGTGTCCAATTTCCTATTAAACTTTTTTGCTATATCAACTAATAAAGCATAAGAACAGACAATGAAAATTGCAGGAATTGACATCAGCGATCCCTGCTTCACTCATGGACAATTTTATGTTGCCTGCTCCCGTGTAAGCTCAGAAAAAAACTTATACATATATGCCCCTGGTGAAAAAACTAATAATATTGTTTATAAAGAAATATTGGTTAATCGGTAGTTATGTAGTATTTTTCAAAAATAATAAAAATTACTTTTCAAAAAACGTAGTTTTTTTTAAGTTTAGTATAAAACGCGAGGTATGAGTTCTATTGGTTATCAGCCTATTTCAATTTAGATATTATGTTGTATTCACCGATTTCTTTCGTCGTATTTTTATTTTAATGCGTATGCGTTAGCTAAATTTTTATATGCGTCAGACAGAAAGAGTTATATAATGCGTATTAGCATTATCAAAATAAAAAATTCGACTAAAGAAAGCGGCTATCATTTACAGTATAAATCACTATTTTTTCCCCGGGCAACGCCGGGTAATGAACCTAACTAATGCTAAATTCACTCACTTATGCACCTTATGGGGTTCGCAATCCACCACAGGTGGATACTTACTGTTCACATACTGTCTGCGATCTAATGCAGTGGATTACCTACCTAGGTGGTTTAGATACATATAAATCATTTGAGTCACTTAACTTAATATTTGGCTCAGACAACGCTGGGCGGAACAGTTAGTTTAAATATAAATGCGGTGACTTTTAAAAATAATAAAATAATATTATATTCATCATAATGACAATATTAATCTACATATATGTTAGGTATAGGTAATATGTGTGGTTTTTATTTTTATTAATCTGCGAGAATTTATTATTCACAAAATATACTATTGAATAATTGTTAGTACATATGATTTATTATTGTATATTATTATATTTATATAATATTATGTTATTGTTAAGATATTTCTTGATTAGGAGAAAATACTAAATAGTGGCACCAAACTATAATATGTCGTGGTTGAAGACAGATTTGTGTTTGTTTAAAATAATATTGCAAAGACCATTAATTATGTTAGTAGCATTGAAACAACATATTGTTATCATTTAAACGATTTATACATTGTTTGAAATATAGTGTGTAAAATGCACTCATAATTACACTGTAAATAGTTGGAAGATCTTATTTTTCTCCTCAGACGAGTTGATCGATTTAAGAAATAAACTGACAGTTAAATTATCATACTTAATTTGCCAGATTAAAGTTTGTATAGAAAGTGGAAATACTGAACAGGTAAGTAAACGTAATGCATTTCGACACGCTAATATTATGTATGCAGATTCTTGTTAAACTTCAATTGACAGTAAACGGGCCGCACCTTAATTTGCGCCCACTGATTTACTTACTCATACTACCTATCACATAATGTTATCGGTCACTATATATTATGGTAAAAACACTTTCAGTTCTTGTAAGGACTTGAGACATCAGTGCATGACACACGACTCAGGAAAAATTTTGAACAAAGCAAAATATGTGGAAATATAACTAATATCGCTCAGAAATGCTTTCGGAATGCGATGATTTATAATTGCTATCAATGTATGAAAATAATATAATACATATCACTTATGCACAATGATATTCAACATTGAAGTTTGTTGAAACTTTAAATTTTTATATTTAAATAAATTGTCAACAATTATATTAAACTAGCCGTTCCGCCCTGCGTTGCCTGAGCCAAATATTAAGTTGAGATTAACCTGAAATGATTTATATGCATTTAAACCACATAGGTAGACAATCCACTGCATTAGATCACGGACAATATGCGAACAGTAAATTATCAGGTAGGCAATCCACCTGCGGTGGATTGCGGACCCCATGAAGTGCGTTAGTGA